>ML807406.1:185481-218977 GCA_009831015.1 Picea engelmannii
TGTCGGGAACATATCGTGACCGTCGGATTTCCTAACTACAAATGCATACTAATGCATACTAAAGAAACACACTTTTACCTAATGACATATTAGACCAAGTAGATCTTAACTAACTCCTAAGTGTCTAAATATCCTAACAAAATATTCAATGATGGAGATATAATAGTTGATGAAGATCAATGAATCTCGTGCATGCGGAGTCTCAAAATCACATGAGGTTTAATCATAGAGTTACACAAACTTCACTCTATGATTTCAGCACCGAAAAGTCCGATCTTATCTTTGTCAAAAACTCTCTAATTTTGAATCGCTACATCGCTTCACAAGATCATCCATCCGGGAGATCTCCACAAGTAGCACTAAAAAAATATCGAATGCCGAAATGCCAGAGCCACGTGGCATTCATCAGTGGAGACATGTAGCATTCATTTGTGGTGACACATGGCATCTGTTAGCACTCTGTAAATTCTGTCCGGCTGAATAGACAAACAACAGAGGTAACTGTTTCAACCATCTTTAGAGCTGAGGCACTAGCCTTCCCAACTCAGGGAGGGTTCTCTCGTGTCACTTGATATATATATGGAAATCGGCGGCTAGATTTGATTTGTTTGGGAGATTTTTAATAGATTTGTTGGCGAAGAAGAGGGGAACACTATGGGCTATGGAGTCAAAATTCTGAAAGTGAACGAAGACAATGCATAGACTGATAGAACTCTCCAGAGGAAAAAGGCTAAATAAGGTGATGAATCTGAGTTATTCTTGAAATAAAAAGATGTGTAGGAAGATAAAGAAGACAAATAACTACATCAGAGCATTACATAAATGAATTTTGAATTAACTAAGAAGAAAAATACACAGTTTAAATTTCTTAGGCTGAGAGCATCACAAGACGGATTCTGGGCCTTTAACTCTCCAATTTAAACAAAAGACAGTGTAAATGGAATTAAAGAAACACAGGAAATACACACCTTGAAAGAAGACAAAACTCATATCACATCCAATTAGAATCTTTTTATAAACAGTTCCAAATGCTTCTGCATATGTATTCAATTTAGTCCCAGAAAAATTACAATAGAGTCTAGAACTACCAAAATTGTGCCCTTGCATGTCTACCCCCCTTTGGCTAATTCAAGTCCCTTAGTATTTATACAATTTGATCTAAAAATAACTGAAACTGAAAGGTTTCATCTTCTGTAACAGTTTCAGATGTCAGTTTCGGTATACAAAACGACTTACAATCATTAACAAAAAGAAACGTTTCATCATCATGAATAATCTCTCTGACCGCCCAGCTGCTTTTGCTACACCTGGACTACTCTATACTTCCGTTAGGTCTGGTAAGATGGGTGACATATGGAGATCATCTATTTTTTTCGGGGACGTGGAATTTTGTCTTTCCCAACCGTACAAGTTCCTTCCATTGCACGTCAGAGGGGATTTTGTAGTCCATCATCTCTTTAATCAAAATTTCCAGGTCGATGCACATTGCGTAGGACATGAATGGCACACTGAATTTCACTGTTTTGAATTTGTTCGGAATTTCAAAATTTGGATGGAAGCTTTGCGCCAAATCTTCGAATGTTCAACTACTTCAAATACTCATAGAATAATGCCCGGGGTACCTCCTTTTATAGGCATCTATTTCCATCGGGGTTTGGAGTAAAGTGGTTTTAGATGAACCACCCTTAGCCCCGATGTGTCTCAGAGAACACCGTGTGTTCATGATTCAAACCAGGGCAGTTTTCCCCGATCCTCCCCTTGTCGGCTAATTCTCGTGCTACTTCGATCACCAAATTTCACCTCAGCCGTTGATCCGAGTCGTTTCAAGATCTACGGTCAGTGTCTTGCCCGACGAATTTGACATCGAAGGTTCAAAAAGGTGGTTTTGGTTAGACAACCCTCCTTTCCGATATACTTCTAAGGGCGCCACACATCTCGCAAAAAATCGTGACGGTTTTCCCCCGGCCCGCCCTCGACCGCTTAATCTTTGTGCTAGTTGTATCTCCGATACATGTCTCAACTGTTGATCCAGGCCGCCTTTGAGATCGGCGGTCGGCTGAGATTTATTCTTCATATCTCCACTGCTTCGTCCAAACACTTCCAGATATAGATGGGTCATCTAAATTTATCACAGCTCTGCAGCGATTTAACTTGTCATAAAATTTCTGAAACTCAAACACCAGCTGGGAATTATATGGTGATAACATTGGCTCCAACTGGGGATGCTATCCTCCCCACGAGGTAGAAAAGAATTATATATCCGATGCCTGATCCATTGGGATGCTCCTGAAACATGTGTGTGTACCCTTCTCTGTCCTATCACCAGTGTCTGTTGAAAACCAAACTCTACACACTGCTCTCAACTGGATATTGAACACTGAATACACTGCCAAAATCTGACTGGAAATCCAAATTAAAAAATGCTTGACCAACAAGATTATTCACATACTCCTACCTACTCTAAAAATGCTGAAATGAATACTCAATCAAGTAATGCTAAAGTGCCAATGCAACCAATCAAGCAATTGACTTCTTAATTTTTCTCCGCTCACATCTTTCTTAAACATGCAGACAAATGTAAAAGATGGCAGTTGAAAGAAAAAATTGAATCCAAAATCTGAGCTTATGAATGAAATAAACTCCTCCTTCAATGATGACTGTAATAGGATGGCCACAGGATCTTGAAAAATCATTTTTTCATGATGAGCAAAAACATAAAGAAAAGTCTCTTTCATAAGTGTTTGTTGCTCTTGCTCTATTTCTTCTGATTTGAGAATATTTTCTAATGAAATTGCAACAATAGGTTTGTCTACTTCTCCATTCCTCTCAACAAAAACATTCATACATTTTTGAACATCTTCAAATATGACAGCCATATTATGTGCATCCTCTTGTTCATCAAACAATTTGGATTTGGTTTCATTAAACTTCTGGAAATTGGCTTGAGGACTGTCATTTTGACTTTCAAATGAATTAATAGAAATAAGTTCATGCTCATAATCTTCTTGCAAATGTGAAAATCTAACAACATGCACTATTTCACAGTTTAGATTTCCCATGGATGCATTTTCAAAACCATGATTTTCAAATGAATCAAATAAAACCACTGCCTCTTCATTATCTTTCTGTATTTCTGGTTGAAAAATGGCATATGTTGTTTTGTTGCTTTTCTGAAGCTCTATGTCATTTGTTTGTTCATTGTTGGAAGTTTCCATAGATGCGGTTTCATAATCCTCATCCATGTCTAGGCCACTTAGAATTTGAACAACCATATCATTCATAGGGGGAGAAAGACAACCTTGAAACACTTTGTCTTGCTGAATATCTTCATCAAGTTTAGGGGAAAGAAAATGACTTTCAACAACAATATCTTGATCAACTTCACCTTCAACCAAAGGAGGGGCTACTGTTTGTTGTTGGGATGAATATTCATAAAGGGATTCTATGATTTCATCATTCATACACTCTTCATTTCCAAAAACATTTTCAAGGTACTTAATGAAATGTTCACAAAATTCACAACAATCTTCAAACACCAAGGATGAAGGATTAGATTCTCCATAATGCTTAAAATTTTTTATATGGAAATCTTTAAGAGAGTATAAGCTGCCTGGTTTTAAACATTCATACCATAATCTTGCTTTCCCCTCTAAAGTATCCATAAACATTTTCATCAAAAAATCCTCATGAAATTCAACCCCCAACTTACATATGTGCATGTGAAATCTAATCAAGTGCAAGGCAACATCATTTCCTTTCCCATCTTCGAATTTAGGCAAATATTTTTGCCAATTTATGTGAGGAATACGATTTGGAAAGCCAATAATATGAGATCGATTCATTGGAGCATACCTTGCATATATTGAACTCATCTTCGGATAGTGGAGTCGCCAATGATGTTTTGGAAGCTGGATTCTGCATTGAAAGTGGAGTCGCCAGTGAAAATTTATATTTCTGGATTCTTCTACCAGTGGAATCGCCTTCAAACTGATTTTTTGATGTGTGGAGTCACCAGATCAGGAATACAACCAATATGTGTCTAAGTGTCTACTGCTCTTAGACCTTAGAACTCAACCATGTCGTTCTTCCCAGGGAAAAATTTTCAATTTCGTCCCCAGCAACGAAGCCAAAATGTTAGCACTCTGTAAATTTTGTCTGGCTAAATAGACAAACGACAGAGGTAACTGTTTCAACCAGCTTTAGAGATGAGGCACTAGCCTGCCCAACTCAGAGAGGGTTCTCTCATGTCACTTGATATATCTATGGAAACCAATGGCTAGATTTGATTTGTTTGGGGATTTTTAATAGAGTTGTTGGCGAAGAAGAGGGGAACACTATGGGCTATGGAGTCAAAATTCTGAAAGTGAACGAAGACAATGCATAGATTGATAGAAATCTCCAGAGGACAAAGGCTAAATAAGGCGATGAATCTGAGTTATTCTTGAAATAAAAATGTGTAGGAAGATAAAGAAGACAAATAATTGCATCAGAGCATTACATAAATGAATTCTGAATTAGCTAAGAAGAAACATACACAACTTAAATTGCTTAGGCCGAGAGCGTCACAAGATGAATTCTGGGCCTTTAACTCTCCAATTTAAACAGAAGGCAGTGTAAATGGAATTAAAGAAACATAAGAAATACACACTATGAAAGAAGACAAAATCATATCACAGCCAATTAGAATCTTTTCAAAAACAGTTCCAAATGCTTCTGCATATGTATTCAATTTAGTCCCAGAAAAATTACAATAGAGTCCAAAACCACCATAATTGTGCCCTTGCACTTCTTCCCCCCTTTGGCTAATTCAAGCCCCTTAGTACTTATACAATTTGATTAAAAAATAACTAAAACTGAAACATTTCAGCTTCCGTAATAGTTTCAGATGTCATTTTCGGTATACAAAACGACTTACAATCATTAACAAAAAGAAACGTTTCATCATCATGAATAATCTCTCTGACCACCCGGCTTCTTCCGCTACACTTGGCCTACTCTGTACTTCCATTAGGTTTGGTAAGATGGGTGACAACTAGAGATCATCTGTTGTTTCCGGGGACGTGACATTTTGTCTTTCCCAACTGTACAAGTTCCTTCCATTGCGCGTCAGAGGGGATTTCGTAGTCCATCATTTCTTTAATCAAAATTTCCAAGTCGATGCAGGTTGCGTAGGACATGATTGGCACGCTGACTTTCACTGTTTTGAATTTGTTCAGAATTTCAAAATTTGGATGGAAGCTTTGAGCCAAATCTCCGAATGTTCAAATGCTTCAAATACTCATAGAATAATTCCTGGGGTACCTCCTTTTATAGGCGTCTATTTCCATCGGGGTTTGGAGAAAAGCAGTTTTAGATGAACCACCCTTAGCCCCAATGTGTCTCAGAGAACACCGCATTCCCATGATTTAAACCAGGGCAATTTTCCTTGGTCCGCCCCTTGTCGGCTAATTCTTGCGCTACTTCGATCGCCGAATTGCACATTGGCCATTGATCTAGGTCGTTTCAAGATCTACGGTCAACGTCTTGCTCGAAAACTTTGACATCGAAGGTTGAAAAAGGTGGTTTTGGTCAGACAACCCTCCTTTCCGATATACTTCTAAGGGCGCCACACGTCCCACAAAAAACCATGACGGTTTTCCCCCGACCCACCCTCGACCGCTTAATCTTTGTGCTAGTTGTATCTCCGATACATGTCTCAGCCGTTGATCCGGGATGCCTTTGAGATCGACAATTGGCTGAGATTTATTCTTCATATCTCTGCTACTTCGTCCAAATGCCTCCAGAAATAGACGGGTCCTCTAAATTTATCACAACTCTGTGGTGATTTAACCCGTCATAAAATTTTTGAAACTCAGACACCAGCTGGGAATTATATGGTGATAACAACATCCATCGGTCCCCGACACGTGGCACTCATTTCAGGCCATTTGGGTTACATCATCCGGTCATTTCTGGGTGACACGTGTCAGTCTCTTCATGAGGACACGTCAGTGACAATGACATCATAGACACGTCATATTTGAAGAGCCAAAGTGCCTATCAGCTGAAGAGCCAAGGTGTCGAAGTGCCGAAGAGATGATCATCCGAAGCACCAAAGAGCCGAAGAGCCGAAGAGCTGATGACACATGGTATACATCAAACGATGATACATGGCACTCATTTTAAACACCTTTGGTTACGTCATCTTCCCATTTTTGGGTGACACGTGTCACCCTTATTTCTGTGACACATCAACGATATGACATCATCCTTCCACATCAGATCCAAGATATTGCCACTCTAGAAGATTTAAATTCAGAGAAAGACAAAAACTCCTGAACCCTGAAGAGTCGGAGTCTCAAACTCCCAAAGTATTTAATGGTAAAAATATCATAATATCAAATCCATTAGAAATAATCATGAATTAATGACTCTGAGAGATTGTCACTTTGGGAGATTCCAACCCAGAGCGAACAAAAATCGTCAAAGTGCCGAATAGTTGGAGATGCATGGAACTCTTCTATCATGACACATGGCATCCATCAGTTGAGACACATGGTATTTATCATTTGAGACACGTGGCACTTATTTTAAGCACATTTGGGGCTTTCATATGTACTATTTCAAGTGACACGTGTCACCCTCCTTTCTATGACACGTCAACGATATGACATCAGACTGCCATGTTAGATTTAGGGGATCATCCTCTCGGAGGTTTCCAAGAACAACATTTAAAATACTCCCGAACCCCAAAGAGCCAGAGTCCCAAAGTCCTTAAATGATGAATGTTTTAAGTAATCTAGGGTTAATAAGTAATTAGTGATGGATAATGACTTCGGGAGTTCTGTCCTCTGGAGGATATGTATACTTTGTGCTACAAAGCCCCCAAACGCCAGAGTTTTGAAGTGGCTCACCCACAATTATTTCACATTTTGAAATGTTTAAAAAGGGGCGCCAAACCAGAATTGGGGAAACTACACGTCGAGACTGCATAAATAATATCAGAGACTTCAGAAAATGCCATATGAATTGCTTCTTTCCTCTAGGGGATAAGTAGGGGAAAAACACTGCCAACATATTCAGTTATCTCCAGTGGCCTCAAACAACGTGCATGAATTCCAGTGCTCAATACAAAACTTAGTTCTATCACTCCTATCCATCTACTGTCAAATATTGGTTCAGTCCAGCATGCGTATCCATCTAGCTTCAGTGCTAGTAGCAATTTTTAATTGTTTAGTTCAAAACTCTTTTAGTTTCAAGCACGATAAGTGGTATTTTTTGTGTGATAAGAACCACTCCTTTTTTTTAAGTGAAGTTCAGAGTATTGATTAACATACTCCAACAATGTGTTTTAGTTAAGTTAATAAGATGTTTTACAAGCGATGTGTAGAGAGAAACCTTAGTTCCACACTGGTCGAGGGCCTCCACATCTGTGATAAATAAGTATTCTTTGTATGTTAGAAGGGTTTGTTTTTTGGGAGAAAAAGATCAATACAAAAACTGGTTGGACCCATTCTACATATGGATTAAAGCTCTGTACTTGGTGAAAATACTATTGATGACAGTGTGTGTGTGTGTCCAAATTTGTATGTGTTTCTTATCTTGAATACAATTTTGATTTGTGCGAAGTACATTTCTTTTCGTTCAGCTACTATATAACTTGTCTTTATTAATATGCAACCTATGATAACAACTATTCTTTGATGAAGATTTGTTTTTGTTGCAACCTATGGGAATAACTATGTTTTTTGTACATGTTTAATGCTTGAAATGACATTTTAAGACTTAAACTTCTAGCAACAGATTGTTCATTGAATGGTTTGTTGTTTTTATTTTTTTCTTACCTTTACTGTCTCACTTGTCTGTCCTTATTGTGCCACCAACCAAGGAGGACCCTCGTCCATGTCATTTTTTCAACCAAACTATGCTCATGTCTTGGTAAACCAACTGTCTAACTGGCCCATAAATAAAAAATCCAACCATTCATAACTTGAGGTGGCCTAGCTATGCCCTTTAGTAGTCAAGTGCAGACTTTAGGACCAACATCTTCTGACACCGTTGCTGGGGAATGAAGTAACTAAATATCTTTCCTTGAGAGAATGACAAATATTAGATCTGACCTTTGATGGTGATAAAAGATCAGACACATTTAGACTGCCATCTTTCACCTGGAGACTCCACTAAGTAAACTTCACTAAAGAAATACTGGCTCGAAGAAAACGACTCAAGAAATCCAAATCTGAGCACACTAGAGCCACTAAGGCTCATCCTAACCATGAGAAGGACACAATAGTCTCTGAGCCAAAAATACAACTAAGAAAATCCACCTTATCTCAGAGATATACCTCACCCCTCAAGGGTAAAGCTGCACCTCAGGAATATACTATTCTTCATCATCACAAGCATCTTGAATTTGCTAGCCCTAAGAATCACAATTCCAAGGAACCTGAAACACCTTCAAATCCTGCCTCTACTTCATCACCCAGTCCAACATCCACCCCTGTATCTCGAATCAATATTCAGATTCCTATTGCCCAAGAAAAGACCGCTAACAGGATAGATGCAATAATTGCTGCCAGATATGAACCTCTAGTTCTTCCTATAGGCTTACATGAACTCCCAACTGTTAGCACCAGAAGTCACCCCTGGATTGCGGAAGAGGTAACCCTGATACCCATCAAAAATTTATGTCACGGGTTGGTTATAAAAGAGTTCAAATGGGTGCAAACTCAAGATGATATTGTTTTAAATCATAAAACTAGGAAAAAAATGCACAGGGAAGTGAGGGCCACAACTAACTTCAGTCAGGAAAATGAGTTTAAATGTGAGCAAAGGGAAAACTTAATGAGAAAGGTGAACGAGACTACTATGGGCATTGGGCCTTCCAACATCTCAGAGAAGAAAAGATCAAACTCAAGATCACTCTTGAGCTCAAGCTTCAGACACTGCAATATGTCCAAACGACACAGTTGCAACAACATAATGATCAAACCTCCATCATCCTGCAACTACAATGACTCGAATGAATCTTCCATGCCCGAGCCATCTAGTGTAAGAGGGAAAAGACAACATAGGGAACTAAGTAAAACTGATCATGATGCAGCTATAATCAAACCTACATTTTAATAGCATAACAATCCTTAGCTGGATCATCTATACTCGAGTGTTTCAACACAACTGAACAAAGAGATGGATAGAAGTTGACTTCTATTAATATGACAATCTCAAATCAAAATACACAACCATAGATTCATAAATTTTTTTACAATCGAGAGCTTAGCTCAACCATCCACCCCCTTTACAAAATAACATAAATCCATACATATACTCAAAATTTTTGTAAACAACAACAAAGGCATGCTTGGGCTTCCATGGTTCGTCGTCTTCTCAGTTAGACTATGTAGGTATTTCTTTGTTAGACGCAAAATCCGATCAGTATGGGCTTCCAGGAAAAACCATTTGCAGGGGTACCACAGGATGACAACTCTATTTTCCATGGCCGACTCCTCCATGATTTTTATTTATGGGGTGAGGTGAGGTTTCAACCACCTCCCCCCTACTTTCATTAACTGCTTCATCAAGATCCGACCGAGGCTGAGTTGACTTGGCGCTTGGAAAATGCAACGACCTCTTTTAGTAGCCAACATTGGCGTTTCGACCTTTAGCACAATTCACATGAACTTGGCTCCTTTACTTACATGTGACCTCGGGCCATGACCTAGTTCTTATCCCATATGATATTTTGGGATTTCGCGTTTTGGGGGTTTTCACCTCGCATGACCACAATCTCCCGATACCCGATATGCGAAATGGCCCCACCCTGATCGACGGTCGGATATGCTATGAATTCAATGAATGAGGCTCCTCGCGATGGGCGCTTCCTCCCATGGACCCGCTTTGATATGACCTTGGGCTGCGACCATGGGCCCAACTATTTGAGCGCTTCACGATTTCGTGTTTCAGGAGTTCACGCTTATCCCATGTTGAAATCTCCTAAACATGAAATTGCGATTTAACTTATCTGCTGCCACGTGATCCCCTAGTTGGATGGTCCAGATCATTTCACGATTTCACATTTCTCAAGTCCTCATGACTCTGCCCTTTGACCTTTCTAATTTGCGAAATCACAACTATGTTGATCGTGCATCATGTGTCCTTCTGAAATGAACAACCCAGATCTCTCTTTTGATTAACGACTGCGATCATTTTGCGATCTCTAAAGAATCTTCCCTTTGACTTATCTGACTCACGAAATCACCACTTATGATAATCGTGCACCACATGTCCTTCCCAGAATCAATGGCTAGGATTGGCCTTGCAATTTCAGAACTATGACGCTATACTTCTTTCAATTCTATGATCCCAATTGCCTGATGGCCACTGATCTGATTTGTCTAATGGATCCGACGACCGAGATTGAATCTGTGCTTGATGGATTTTAGCCGACTAGGTATGTGCGTGCCTTTTGACAATCGCTCCCCGACTTTGGATGAAAAACATTCGTGGGTTTTTAAAACCCATTTCTTGCATTTGGTCATCCAATGACCAACTCTTAAGGGAAAACAACCCCTTGTAAGAATATGTGATAACATTAGGCTCCATGGGGGATAGAGTCCTCCCTTTGAGGCTCTAAGATCTCCTTTTGCAGTTCCAGTCGCCTTCTATTGGGCTATGGAGTCAAGCTAAAAAACACCCTGTTGAGGAATAAAATCTGATAAGTAAAAAAAAAATAAAAACACAAGCTCTAAGGGGCTTATTTATATACAATCCTAAACCAATAAATTTTTACATAGCTCTAGGTGAACGCAAACTTCCACCATAGCCATTCAAGTAAATTCCTAACTGGAAGCTCCTTCACTTTGTCGATGATTGATAACAAATAATGCAACCGTGCCATCAAAATGGTTACATCCTTCAACTTTCCTCCTAATGTTGAGGTTAGGATGAAGCTGGGCAGTTTCAAAACATGAAGGAAATACAATTCCATGTATTCCTTCATAGGCTCGTAGGCTGAGAGGAAAACTCCAGAAAATTTGTAACACACGGCCTTCTTTGCTACACAACTGCTCACACATGGCTGAATATCTCTGGTAGGCACAGGTGGGTGAACAAACGATGCAGGTTGACTGATCTCAGGTGATGGATTCTCATGGACAGGATCAGGACAAGGGATAAACTGCCCCTTCTGCTACTCCTCTTCTTCTGATCTTTCTTCTTGGATCTCCCAAGGGTCCGATTCATAATCATCATAAACATGATCTGTGGGAAAGCTCTGCTCTTCAATCTGCTGTTCAATGATTCCTACAGGCCAAGGATGGCTGATTTGCTCATGATGATTTTCCTTAATGAATAAAGGATAGGGCTCTAATGTATGCTCTTGGAAACCTTGCATATCTAGCTCATAATGTGATTCATAGATGTCATATACAGTTTGGTTGCTCCTCTGGTCAACAAACTGTGATGTGGGGCTCTTCTTCTCATCATCTAAATAATCATCAAAGCTAGGGATAACAGGCATCTTGGGAGTAGAATGAAAGGCCTCTACAATGATGAAATCTTCACTATAATCCTCAATAGAGCTTCCAAGAACATCCGCCTCAAGGAATGGAAAATCCTTTGCACTTTCTTCAGATTCCAACCTTTCTAGTTTGGCAGAGAGATATTTTACCAGGTCTATAACTTCACCCAAAGAATCTTCATCTTCCTCATGGTCCTCATCCTCACCTTCATTAGACACAAACATATCTTGATCATGGCCTTCACTTTCCTCACAACAATTATGATAGATTAACTCAAAGGAATAATACCTTTGACAATGCTTATTAAAGGCTGCATGAAACTGTTCCAGGGAGGAGATGCTAGCAGGGGGAAAGGATTGATACCACTCATGGGCATCCCTATCCAATGAGAACATGAAAATCTTCATTAAAACATCCTCATGATATATCTCCCACTGAAGCATGAGTTCATGAAACTCATGGAGATTTCGAGCGGGTTTGTAATCTTTATGTTCTCTAAATATGGGAAAATAATCACCCCATTCATTCATAGTAGGGAAAACATTAAGAAAACCAGGAGCAATAGAAAAATTAAAAGGAGCAAACCTCTGAGCCAGAATTTTGTCCATTTCGAACCAATAGAGTCACCAATCGATCCTTCAACCATGGAGTCACCAACTGAAAGATATGCAGTTAGAGTGTGCCTGCTCTTTGTTCACCATAAAAGACTAGATCTGATCGTTGTGTTCTCCTAGGGGGATGTAGCTATATCTAGAGGAAACCACACTGAAACAATGGAGTCACCAGGTGCATTTTTTCAATATTCAAAGGTTCTGATTTCTGATGCACCTTCAGAATCATAAGTTCGTTGTCGTTCTACCTAGGGAAAATATTCAATTTGTCCCCGGCAGTGGCGCCATAAATGTTAGCACCAGAAGTCACCCCTAGATTGCGGCATAGGTAATCCTGATACCCATCATAAATTTATGTCACAGGTTGGTTATAAAAGAGGTCAAATGGGCACAAACTCAAGATGATATCGTTTTATCTCAAAAAACTAGGCCAGAAATGCACAGGGAAGTGAGGGCCACAACTAACTTCAATCAGGAAAATGAGTTTAAATGTGAGCAGAGGGAATAATTAATGAGAAAGGTGAATGAGACTGCTATGGGCATCAGGCCTTCTTGCAACTCAGAGAAGAAAAGCTCAGACTCAAGATCACTCTTGAGCTCAAGCTTCAGACATTGCAATATGTCCAAACGACATAGTTGCAGCAACATAATGATCAAACCTCCATCATCTTGCAACTATAATGACTTGACTCAATCTTCCATGCCCGAGCCATCTAGTGTAAGAGGTAAAAGACAACACAGGGAACTGAGTAAAAATGATCACTATGCAGCTATAATCAAACCTACATTATAACAACATAACAATCCTTGACTGGATCTTCCATACCCGAGTGTTTCAACACAACTGAACAAAGAGATGGAAAGAAGATAACTTCTATTAATCTGACAGTCTCAAATCAAAATAAAAAACCAAAGCTTCATCAAAAACTTTACAATCAGGAGCTTAGCTCAAGAATCCACCCCCTTTACAAAATAACAGAACTCCACACATATACTCAAAATTTTCGTAAACAACATCAGAGACATGCTTGGGCTTCCATGGTGCACCATCTTCTCAGTCAGACTGTGCAGGTATTTCTTTTTCAAATGCAAAATCAGATCAATATGGGCTTGCAGGAAAAACCATTTGGAAGGGTACCACGGGCTAACAACTCTATTTTCCATGGCTGGATCCTCCATGATTTTTATTTATGGGGTGAAGAGAGGTTTCAACCACCTCCCCCCCGCTTTCATTAACTGCTTAATCAAGATCCAAATGAGGCCGAGTCGACTTGGCGCCTGGAAAATGTAGCAACCTCTTTTAGAATCCAACACTAGCATTTTGGCCTTTAGCGCAATTCACGTGAACTCGGCTCCTTTACCTACATGCGACCTCGAGCCATGACCAAGCACTTATCCCATATGATATTTTGGGATTTCGCGTTTTGGGGGTTTTCACCTCACATGACCACAATCTCCCGATACTCAATATGCAAAATGGCTCTGCCTCGATCGATGGTCAGATCTGCTATGCATCCGATGACTGAGGATCCTCACGATGGGTGCTTTCCCCCTTGGACCCACTTTGATATGACTTCGGGCTACGACCATGGGCCCAACTATTTGAGCACTTCACGATTTTGCGTTTCGGGAGTTCACGCCTTGCTCCATGTTGAAACCTCCGAAACGTGAAATCACGATTTATCTTATCTGCTGCCACGTGATCCCATAGTTGGATGACCCAGACCATTTTACGATTTCACATTTCACGAGTCCTCATGACTCCTTCCTTTGACCTTTCTGACTGGAGAAATCGTGACTATGTTGATCATGCACCACGTGTCCTTCTGAAATGAACGACCCAGATCTCTCTTTTTATTAACAACTGCGATCATTTCATGATTTTTCATTTCGTGAGCTCTAATGACTCTTCTCTTTGACTGCTCTAACTCATGAAATCACGACTTATGCTAATCGTGCACTACGTTTCCTTCCCAGGATCAACGACTAGGATTGGATTTGCAATTTCAGAACTCTAACGCTATACTTCTTGCAACTCTATGATCCCTATCGCTCGATGGCCATTGATCTGATTTGTCTGATGGATCTGACGGCCGAAACTGAACCTGTGCTTGATGGATTTTCGCCAAGAAGGTATGTGAACGCCTTTTCACAATCACGCCCCGACTTTGGATGAAAAACATTTGTGGGTTTTTAAAACCCATTTCTTGCATTTGGTCATCCAACAATCAACTCTTAAGGAAAAACACCCCCTTGCAAGAATATGTGATAACACCAACCATAGATTACATGAAATATTTACCCAGATATAATGGGGAAGGGGATTCCACATCTAAGGAACATACGGTAGACTTCTACAACTTTGTAGACAACTTTAACTTTGGCTATGAAGATGTGTGGATGAGGTTGTTTGTACAAAGCCTTGATGGGGAGGTAAGGAAATGGTTCTGGGGCCTCCCTCCAGCCTCCATTGCAGATATTGATGCATTAGATGAGGCTTTCAAAAAGAAATGGGGGGATAGAAGGGATTATCTGTATTACATCACTGAGTTTGGGGCCCTTAAGAGAAATAATGGTGAGTCTAATTTGGATTTCACCAAGATATTTAATACGATGTATGGTAGGATCCCAGATGAGATAAAACCAACTGAAGACTCTGCCAAGATCACTTATGCCAATGAATTTGATGCATAATTCTCTCTTATGTTGAGGGAGAGAAGATCCACCACCTTGCTATCCATGCAAGAAGAAACCATTGAGGTTGAGTCCAACAGCTTGGCATCAGACAGGTTAAAGACTAGATATGAAAAGAACAAGGAGAAAGAGAGTGAGGATTCCCCTGCCTCCTCTAACCCAACCACATATGATCCTAAACTTGATGAAATGAACAAAACTTTGAAGGATCTGACATCTGAAATAGCTAAGCTGAAATGGGAATATAAACAACCAAACAAAGATTTTCAAGGGGCTGAGAACATAAATCCCAACCAGTTTAGAAGGTCGAATGATGCCCCTCAGATAATGCAGAGAGAGAGGAGGAATGTTGATGACCAAAGAGTAGTACCTCCTTTAAAAAAAAATCATATTGAGGAGATGGATGCAGACAATGATGCCGTGGATGATGCTATTGTACATTTCAATGAAATAGATTTTTACACTAGTCACTTAACGCAACAAGATTATGAGGTATCACAACTGTCAGTTCATTTTGATGTTGATATAGGGGAAGAGGGATTTATTCAAGGACAAACCCAAAATAAGTATGACTTGAGGCCTATAACAGGCGCTCCCAAATCCACCACCTCTGACCATAACATAAAAAATAGAGGTTCCTCCCAAGAAAAATCCAAGAAAGGGTGCATTGGTTAAAGCTCACCAGCCTCCTTCATTTAAAAATGATATCCCTAAAGCAAAGGAAGCTGATAGGCCACAAGCATCTTTCATCCTAGATCATGAGTTGAGAAAGATCAATATCCCTATACCTCTGTCAGAATTATTGAAAAATGAGCCTTTCAAACAATCCATTAGGAAGGTTCTGCAACTGCCTACTTATGTTGTAACTTCTGATGTAATTAGTCTGTAGGATGAGAACCCATCCATTACTATGGTCCCACACATTGAGGATGGATCTGATGCTTCTCCACCATTCTACATATCTCTAAATGTCCATGAAAATATCCTACATAACTGTCTCATGGACTCATGTGCCTCACACAATGTCATGACTAAAGTTTTTATGGAGGAACTAGGTATGGAGATCACCAAGCCCTATTAAGACCGTTACTCCTTTGACTCCAAAAAGGTTAAATGTTTGGGATTAATAAAATATCTAGTGGTTTCTTTGGAACAATTACCCATGAAAAGTGTAGTGATAGACATTGTTGTGGCTGACATTCCCCCCAATTTTGGTATACTTTTGTCCAAGATGTGGGCCAAGAAGGTTGGAGGATCATTACAAATGGACCTCACATATGCCACCATCCATGTTTTCAGAGGAGAGCACAATAGGCTATACAGGGAGGTCATATTGGCCTATATCTTCAATGACCACCAGAATCCAAGAAATCACCTAATTTATGTTGTTGAGGATGAGATCGACTCATCTATTTTTCATCTAAATGGCGAGGAACAAAAAATTACAGTCAACAAATGCAAATATCAACCTTTGATAGATTAGTTGAACAAAGTGTGGTAGATGTTTTTCGATGGATCTTCATCAAAAGAAGGTTATGGGGCTAGTATAATCCTCATTTCCCCTGCGCAGGAGGTCATAAAACTTTCTTATAAGATGGATTTCAAGACTACTAACAATATAGTTGAGTATGAAGCTCTCATGCTTGGATTGAGGGATCATAAAGACATGGCCATTGACAGTTTGGGTAGTCTTTGGTGATTCTGAGTTGATCATCAATCAAGTCAAGAAAATATATCAAGCTAAACAATAGAGGCTCAAACAATAAAAGACTGAGGTGTGGGACCTGGTTGAAAACTTCTTCTTGGCATTTAATATTTCCTTCATTCCTAGAGAGGCAAATTAGAAGGAATATTCTTTGGCCTTGGATGCCAGTACCTCCATACCTTCCATTGGCACAAATATCAAGTATCAGGTGGAATTCAGACATAGGACAACCATACCAGACAACATAAATCACTGACAAGTCTTTAGCGATGATTTGGAGCTACAAATATTCTACAGACCATTGAAGAATTCTCCAGTATCCCAATAGATCAAGAAGGTGAAGATGATGAATCAAAGAATCAACAAACATCTCATCTGTTGAACAAAGTGGCTGGCCATAAAATTGTGGAACTTAAAACAAACCACATCCCCAAGGGTTTGGTGCCACTAAAAAGGTTATTTGAAAGTCATGATGTCTCCAAAGGAGCTTCCATAAAAAATCAAGAAGAGGAAGTGATGGACTGCAACATTGGGACTGCTGAAAATCCAAAAATATTCAAACTGTCCAAGGCACTACCTCGAGAACAGAAATACATATATTTTAGCCTCATGAAAATTTTGAAGATATTTTTGCATGGTCGTATGAGGATTTTAAGACATTTGACACTGACATCATCCAACACAAGATCCCTCTGAAGGCTAGTTCTAATCCATTCAGACAAAAGATTAGGAAATTTAATCCCATGATGATTTCCATAATTGAAAAAGAGTTGAAAAGAATGCTTGATGCCATAATTATTGTGCTCTTGAGGTACTCAGATTGGGTGGCCAACTTGGTACCTGTGAGAAAAAAGAGTGGGGAAATACGCTTGTGTGTTGATTTTCGAAATCTCAAAAAGAGTTCTCTAAAGGACAACTACCCCCTGCCTAAGATAGACCATATTTTACAAAGGTTTGTAGGTGCCCACACAATTGCATTGCTAGATGGGTACTTTGGTTATAACCATATAATAGTATGTGAAGAAGACAAAGAAAAAGCAACATTCACCACCCCTTGGGGGAAATTTATGTACGACAAAATGCCCTTTGGGATGATGAAGGCAACGACCACCTTTCAGAGGGCTATGGATGTAGCTTTCATGGGGGAGAAAGACAAATTTATGGTTATATATTTGGATTACATCACCATTTTCTCCAAATCAGATGATGAGAATTTACAACACCTTGAGCAGATCTTCCGAAAATGCTAAAGGTTTGGGATATCTTTGAATCCCAGGAAGTCCCACATTGCTATGCAAGAAGATAAACTCCTAGGCCACATGATATTAGCAGGAGGTATAAAAATAGACCCTAAGAGAGTGGAGGCCATTCAAAAATTTGAAATTCCTAGAAACAAGAAGTCTATTCAGTCTTTAATAGGAAGAATAAATATTTTGAGGCGCTTTGTGCCAAACTTTGCTGAAATCATAAGGCCTATCACCAACATGTCGAAGAAAGATGCTGTTATCAAGTTGTCATAGGAGGAAAAATCAACATTCCATAGGATCAAACAAGATTTGGTTGAAGCCCCTATATTAGTCATCCCTGACTATTCCAAAGAGTTCTTTATCTTTTCTTTTGCCTTCGAAGAAACCATTGCTACTATGCTCTACTGAAAAAGAATAAAAAAGGGAATGAACAACCCACAACCTTTTTCAGCAAATCCCTCTGAGATGCTGAGATGAAGTATGATATATTATAAAATTAGGCCTATGCATTGGTCAAAGCATTGAAATCCTTCATTGTGTATGCGTTACAGTCTAACATAACAATCTATGTTTCTAGCAGTAGTGTCAAAGAGATTCTGGTCCATCCAGACAATGAGGGGAAAAGAGGGAAATGTATTGTCAAATTGATGGAGTATGAACTGCACATAAATCCCACCAAGATGATCAAGGGATAGGGACTCACCAAGTTTCTATCAGAATCAAACTGTAAGGTGTTGGAATTGCATCAGACCTTCACCCAATCTGATGCACCCATGAAACAGTCTGGCAAGACAACATGCAGGTATTTGAAAACAACTGTTCTTCACCTTGGTACTAAGATATTATTTACTTTCTGCAACACCTAGAATTCCCACCATATTTGAAGAAGATGAGGGATATATCTCTCAAATTAAAAGCTATAAAATTCTACATTTTAAATTAGAACCTGTATTGGAGGGATCCTGTTGGCATCCTATTAAAGTGTCTTGATGAAAATGAAGCTAAACAAGTCATAAAAGATATGCACAGGGGAGTTTGTGGGGGACACCAGCATTGGAAAGCTAAAACCCTCAAGATCCTAAGGGAAGGGTACTACTGGCCCACCCTTTTCTCTGATGTATTCACTACATTAATGTCATGCAATGAATGTCAAAAGTTTGTAGACAAGTAGAAGTTACTCTCACTTCCCCTGAAACCTATTAGTGGCCTCTTTCAACAATGGGGATTATATTTCATAGGTGAGATAAATCCATCATCCAATGGGAAACATAAGTGGATCCTCACTGCCACTGACTACTTTACCAAATGGATCGAGACTGTGCCCACTAGAAATGCTACTGACAAGGTGATTATGAACTTTTTGGAAACCAATATATTTTCCAGGTTCGACTTCCCTAGAAATCTTATAATAGACAATTCCTAGACATTCAAGTCTAAAGCCATGATTGAATTTCGTGGCATCCATAACATCATCTTGACACAATCCACGCCCTATTATCCTCAGGGGAATGGGCTGGCCAAGTTATCAAACAAGTCTCTCATTAGGATAATCAAGAAATTGTTGACTAAAAAAAAGAAATCCTAGGACTCTAAACTTAAGTATTCCTTGTGGGATGATAGGATCAGGACCAAGAGATCCTTGGGAACCTCACCATTTCAGCTAGTATATGGGATAGATGTTTTCTTCCCCACTTAGCTCGATCTACCAGTTTTGAAATTCCTACAGGAAGAAATGGAGGAACCAAATGACATCCATAGGAGAATCCTTCAGATTATAGAGGTTAAACATAAAAGGGAAGCATTGAGTCAGATCACTGAAGCATACCAGAGAAAGATCAAATTGGCCTTTGAAAAGAAAACCAAGAAAGATATCTTTCAAGAAGGAGACTTGGTCCTGAGGTGGGATGCCAGAAGGGAAGCAAATTCTAAGCATAGTAAGTTCAATAACCTCTAGTTTGGTCCTTTTAAGGTGGTTGAGGTTCTGGAAAATAACACATTTTTCTCACACAATCTGGATGATACTGAAATTTTTGGAGGCCCAGTAAATGGGTGCTTCCTGAAACACTATTTTTTTTGAAATAATGAGGGAAGGTCCCTCTTGTACCAAAGATTCTTTCATTTTATGTTTTCATTTGAATAATCTCGTCATTCGAGCATTTCTTTTTTAGTTAGTTTGTGTGTGAATACATACTCCATATCCTAACAAAGGCACTGGGGTGTGTTAGTGTTGCTGGGTTGATCTTCTTTTCGAAGATAGAAAAAATTGGCGCTATCTCTAAATATGGTTAGAAGCAATCAAGGTAGTGGGGTGTAGTTGCAGTTTTAAGTTCAATAAGGTGCATGGATGAGAGACAATAACATATATACATGGTTGGAAGACATAAACATAGGTAAGACAAGGAAGGTGGGAGCAAGTTGTTTAATTCCAAGGCACTGATATGTTGTTCTTAGCACCTCACAGGGAAGCGCTATCCCTAGTTGGAGCCGATGTTGAGACCTAAGTATACACCCCTGCCCCTTCTGCCTCATTTTCCCTATACCTTATTGAAAATTATTTCTCTTCTGGTTGGTTAAGTTGGTTTCCCATTAATAAATGATTGGTTTTTTATCATTATCTTTCTTGATTGATTCCTCGTGCAAATTGTTTCTGTTTTCTTGAAGGATAATTACATGCCGTGATTTGGTTCAAAATACTTGTCATCATGTTTGTCATTGATTGAGCATGCAACAGGTACACCAAGTATTTTTTGTGCGCAGGAGATCTCCAGGACCACCAAGTCCTTTGTATGTGCAGTAAGCTTCCATGGGAAAGATGCAACAATTCAGAGTAGTCTATTTCGGGCTTAGATTTTAAACCAAACATACAGGTCAAATATTCAACGGTGGAGATCTAACAATCGATGCAGATCAACGAATATCGTGCATGCGAAGTCTTAAAGTCGTACGAGGTTTAATCGCAGATTTACACAAACTTCACTTAGTGACTTCGGTGCCAAAATTTTCGAGATCATCTTTGTCGAAAACTCCCGAATGCCAAACCACCGCATTGCTTCACAAGATCAACCATCTGGGAGATATCCACACTTAGCACTCAAAAACACCTGAATTTTGAAACACCAGAGCCACGTGAAATTCATAAGTGGAGACACATAGCATTCATCCTTGGTGACATGTGGCATCGATCAGTCACCAACATGTGGCACTCATTTCAGGCCATTTGGCTTACATCATTCGCTCATTTCTGGGTGACATGTGTCACTCTCTTCATGCGGACATGTCAGCGACAATGATGTCATGGACACGTCAAATTTGAAGAGCCGAAGTGCCGAAGAGCCGATCAGTTGAAGCGTCGAAGAGCAAAAGAGTTAAAGAGATAATGACACGTGGCATACATCAACCAATGACACATGCCACTCATTTCAGACACCTTTGGTTACGTCATATTCCCATTTCTAGGTGACACGTGTCACCCTTATTTCCGTGACACGTCAACGATATGACATCAGATTTCCATGTCAGATCTGGGAGATTGCCACTCTAGAATATTTCAATTCAGAGCAACAAAGAAAATCCCAAACCCCAAATATCCAAAGTCCTTAATTCCCAAAGTATTTAATGGTAAAAATGTCTTAATCTCAGATCAATTGGAAATAATCATGAATTAATGACTCCGAGAGATTCTTACTTCAGGACATTCCATCCTAGAGTGAACGAAAATTGCCGAAGTGCCGAAGAGTCAGAGACGCGAGGCACTCTTCTATCATGATACGTGGCATCCATTAGTTGAGACACGTGGAATTCATCAGTTGAGACACATGGCACTTATTTTAAGCACATTTGGGGCTGTCATCTGTACTATTTCAAGTGACACGTGTCACCCTCCTTTCTGTGACACGTCAATGATATGACATTAGAATTCCACGTCAGATTCAGGGGATCATCCTCCAGGAGGTTTCCAAGCAAAACATTTAAAAGACTCCCGAACCCCGAAGAGCAGGAGTCCCGAAGTCCTTAAATGATGAATGTTAAAGTAATCTTGGGTTAATAAGTAATTAGTGTTGGATAATGACTCCGGGAGTTCTGTCCTCCAGAGGATATGTATACTCTGTGCTCTGAAGCCCACAAACGCCAGAGTTTTGAAGTGTCTCACCCACATTTATTACACATTTTGAAATGTTTAAAAAGAGGATCCAAACTAGAAATGGGGAAACTACACTTCTAGATTGTAGAAAGAATATTAGAGACTCCAGAAAACACCAGATGAATTACTTCTTTCCTACAGGGGATAAGTAGGGGAAAAAGACCACCAACATATTTAGTTATCTCCAATGGCCTCAAACAACGTGCGTTCATGCCAGTGCTCGATAAAAAACTTATTTCTATCACTCCTAGCCATCTACTGTCAAATATCGGTTCAGTCCAGCATGCGCATCAATCTAGCTTGAGTGCTAGTAAGAGTTATTAATTGTTTAGTTCAAAACTCTTTTAGTTTTAGGCATAATAAGTGGTCTTTTTTGTGTGATAAGAACCACTCCTTTTTGTTAACTGAAGTTTGGAGTATTCATTAACATACTCCAACAATGTGTTTTAGTTAAGTTAATAAGATGTTTTACAACCGATGTACACTAGTTGAGGGCCTCCATATCTGTGATGAATATGCATTCTTTGTATGTTAGAAGGGTTCGGTTTTTGGGAGAAAAATATCAATACAACAACTCGTTGGACCCATTCTGCGCATGGATTAAAGCTCTCTACCTGGTGAAGATAATATTGATGACAATGTGTTTGTGTCCAAATTCATATGTGTTTCTTATCTTGAATCTAGTTTTGATTTCTTATCTTGACAATGTGTTTGTGTCCAAAGACTTAAACTTCTAGCAATAGATTGTTCATTGAATGGTTTGTTGTTTTTCATTGTTTCTTACCTTTACTGTCTCACTTGTCTTTCCTTAGTGTGCCACCAGCCAAGGGGGACCCTCGTCCATGTCATTTGACCAACCAAACCATGCTCATGTCTTGGTAAACCAACCCTCTAATTGATCCATAAATAAAAAAACCAACCATTCATAACTTGAGGTGGCCTAACTCTTCCCTTTAGCAGTCAGGTGCAGACTTTAGGACCAACACTTCTTATCATGATATGGTGTATGCTTGAAGCATACTTGGTATGGTTGGTTTGGTATTTGGATATGGAATATCTTGGTTGCTTGGTAGAGTGAGGAGCACTCTTATATCTGGTTCAATACATGACATGGTTCTTATATTTGAGTTTATTGTATATGGTTGAGGCATATTCATATTTTATAGTGGCATATGCATGAGGGGCATGCATTGGTTCTTTGAGATACTTCATTGATGACATGGTACAAATTTTCATATGGTTGATGGTATGGTATATGGTACAGGTTACACATGGTTTATTCTCTAGTTCATGATTCATTATTTTTTATTGATGTTTCTTTGGTTCATGATTGATGCATGAGATAATATGCATGTTGGTATAAATTTGTTGCATGGTATGGTACAAGTGTTATTTGGTTGATGAGAAGATACAGGTTGATGAGACAGTGACAATGAAAGAGATAGAGTGACCGTGACAATGATAGAGTGATGAAGATAGTGGAAAAGTTTGTGATAGTGACAATTGGTCTACACTTATACTTAGGGTGGCGGGACGGGGCAAGGATAGGTGGTTGTATCCACCTTCTAGTTGGAGCCAGAGAACTCAGGGGGTTGTGGACTCCTTTTGGTTGGAGCCAAAGAATTTAGGGAGTTGTAGCTTCCTTCAGGTTATAACATGAGAATAGGGGGTTGGATCCTCCTTCCAGTTGTAGCCAGAGAATCAGGAAGTTGGTTCTTACAATGAATGTATTCTTTTGATATATAAGAAAAACAATTTCGTGGTTTTCTCCCATTTAGGTTTCCACATAAATTATGGTGTACTGTGTATCTATTGTGATGTGATGTTGTTTATGATTATAATGCTGATGATATATTGAATGATAATGATAAACTACTGAATATTGTTGAAGAATCTACTGTGGTTAAAAGTACTATAATTGCTCATTATTGATTCATCCCCCTCTCAATATTCCAACAATTGGAATCAGAGTGAGTCCTTCAAGAAGCAGTCTAACCAATGTAAGGAGATCATGGATCATGCTAGGATTGGGGTACCATAGTTTGATGGTGAGAACTATGCATTGTGAAGAAAAATAATGAGAATTTATATACAATCACAAGGATTCAATTTTTAGTGATCAATAGTAGATGGATACAAAGCACCTGCCACTCCCTCAAATGATAGAGATTGAAATAATCTTGAAGAAAATGATTCAAGGGATAAAAATGCTATTGAGAATGGTGTGTATCAATCGATGCATACCAATATTATGCACTGTGAATCCACAAAAGAAACGTGGGATAAACTCAAGATTATCTATGAAGGAGATGCAATATTTAAGGAAGCTAAACTTCATATTTTCAGAGCCAAGTTTGAACAATTGAAGATGAATAGATATGAAAACATAGTAGCCTACTTTCTACGAGTCAAAGAAATAATAAATAGTGTCAAAGGATTGGGAGACGAGATAAAAGAACACGTCGTTGTTAAAAATGAATTAAGATCTCTCCCAATGAGATTTGATTCAAAAATTTCATCTCTAGAAGAAAGAGTGGACCTAGCTACAATGACCATGGATGAATTGCATGATATACTCATATCTTACGAGATGAGGACAAAGAAAGACAATCCAATCATGAAGGAAGAAACATTCAAGGCATCCAAGAAGATGAATAAGAAAGATAAACAAAATCCAAAGTCAGACTGTAGCTGGAGCGATGATTTAGAGGAAGACAAATAGGTGGCTAACTTTGTTAGAAGGGTGAAAAAGGGAACTGACAAATAAAAAGGTATTATTCCATTGATTTATTTTAATTGTGATGGTGTTGGTCATTTTGATAATAAATGTCCTTATAAGAAAAATAAAATAAATGAAGAAGAAGATGACTCTAAAAGGAAAAAACAATTTCAAAAGGGTAGAAGAAACAAAAAGAAGTTTTTCAAGAAAATCCTTTGCACCAAGGAAGATAGTTCCTTGTTAGACGAAGATGAAGTCAACAACAATGATACATAAAGGGTACTATTCATGGCAGTAGAATACTTCGATGAAGAAGGCTCCAAAGAATAATATGAAGATCATAAATCGATTACAAAGAAGAATTGATGAGTTCCATAGAAGTTATTAAAAGGGAAAAGAAGAAAAAAAAGTCACTCCAGACAGAACTAAAGAAGAAAGAAGAATTTTAGAACTCCAAAGAAGTTGAGCAGATGATCATGAAGCTAAAAATTCAGGTAGAAGAAGACACGAATATTAAAGAAGCACTCAGAGGGAATTTGGATGAAAAGGACGAGATCATTGAAAAGTTAGAAGTAGAGATAGTCACTTTCATAAAAGATCTTCAGAAGAAGGACATACAGTAAAACAACACAAGGATATTGGATAATATCATTAATAGTCAAAGACCTTACCATGGTAGATCTAGATTAGGATACAATTAGATGTAGACATAGAAAGGTTCAAGCTCCAAAAAAACAGAGAAAGAAGCAAAACCAAGAAGCTATGTAGAAACCTTTAGAGGTACTTATAAAGAAGAAGACATGAAGAGTCAAGAGGAAGATAACAAAGATATTGCACCACCTAGAAGATTTAGAAGTCATTATCAACAACAACCAACTATAGAAAGAGCTCAAGAAGAAGAAGGATTCAAAAGAGCAACACCATTCACAATATCTTCCACTCCTAGGTATCAAACTATTTTTCTTGGTTCATGTTATTCATGTTATAATTTTGGGAATAAATTTGTGAATTGTAGAGTCAATACCAAGAACTGAAGAAATGATGAGGGCTATACAAGAATTAGATATTCAAGAAGATCTCATGAAGCACAAAATAGAAGCTACAACATATTTTGATCATTGAGTGATGAGGTAGAATGCTACAAGTGCAACAACTTTGGACACATGGATAAAGATTGCAGACTTAATGTTCCTCCAAGGGAAACACATAAGAATATCAACAGTCATAAGTAGGAACCACAAAGGATATGGGTAAGAAAGCATGATCAATTCAACACTCAAGAATTAAGTATTTCTCTACAAGATCAACACAAGAAACATGGATGATATGTTAATAGTGGATGCTCAAAGCATATGATAGGTGATAAAGATAGATTTCTGACATTGAAGAATGAGAGAGATGGATCATTTTCATTTGGGAATGAAAACTCAACCATAATTATTGGAAAGGGTACATTCAAGCTTGAAAGTAAGGATGCCATGACAGAAAATGTTTTACTAGTCGAAGACATGAAACCAAATATTCTAAGTGTAAGTCAAATGTGTGATCAAGGACACAAACTTGTGTTTGATTCAAATAAGTGCAAGATGAGGAAATAATAATTAGGCAAGTTGGTAGACACAACTGTAAGAACTCCAAGAAACATATATGTCCTAAATAAAATAGGAAATGAAAGATGTTGCTTAGGAAAGCACTATAAAAGTTGGCTCTGGCACAAAAAAATGGGTCCCATAAATTTTGATGATCTTGTCCAAGTTAGCATAAAGGAAGCAGTAAGAGAAATTCCCAAGATATCGAAGCCAATAAACATTCTATGCAAGCATTGTCTACAGGGAAAATAGACCAAGACAAAGTTCAATTGAAAGGAATACTCCACAACAAAACCACTAGAGATTGTACAAACTGATCTAGTTGGACCAACAAGAATAAAAGGATTGAAAGGTGAACAATACTTAATGCTACTAGTTGATGACTACACAAGAATGACTGTAGTTTTCTTTATAAACAAGAAGTCAGAGGAATTCAAAAACTTCAAGACATACAAAGAGATGGTTGAAACTGAGACAGAGTTGAAAATCAAGTGTTTGAGATCAGAGAATGAAGGAGAATTTACATCAAAGGAAATCATGGAATTCTACAGTGAGCATGGGATAAAGAGGAAATTCTCAGTATCCAAGACACCTCAACAATATTGAGTTGTTGAAAGGAAGAAAAAAATAGTATAGGAAATGAATAGAACCATGTTAATGGATTCCAAGTTAACAAACATCTTTTGGGTACAAGCAATACATACAACGGTTCACATCTAGAATAGAGGAATGCTCATAAATAACACTGATAAGACTTCATACGAGATATGAAAAGGAAGACCAACAAATGTGAAGCACTTCAGAGTTTTCGAAAGAAAATTCTACATCAAAAGAGAAGATGGAATAATTGAAAAATTTGATTCTCGAGTTGATAAGGGCATATTGTTTGGGTACCCAAGAAAAATGAAAGAATACAAATGTTTCAATATGAGACTCAACAGAATAGTAGAAATAATCAATGTGATTATTGATGAGTTAGATGGACGAAAGATAAAATAAAGTAGCAAAAATCTAGTGGAACATGATCACAAAGAATATTTGAAAGAAGAAGAAGTAGATGATGAAGAAGAGAAGCTAGAAGTAGAGAAAGAACAACAAGATCTTCAAGTACCTCGAAAGACACCCAACAAACAATTTCAGAAAAAATCATCCTTCAGAACAAATCATTGGAAATAAAGATGTAGGAGTTGAAACCAGAAGAAGAATCTAGTCACCAGAAAAAAAAAACATCTAGCACTACTATCTACTATTGAGCCGAGTAGTTTTGAAGAAGCCAACAAGGATGAATTATAGATCAAAGCTATGGATGAAGAATTAGACCAGATAGAAAATAATGACACTTGGGAACTGGTCCCAAGGCCGAAGAACAAGAATGTAATTGGTAAAAAGTGGGTTTTTATAAAAAAGTTGAATGAGGATAGTCAGGTTACCAAGAACAAAGCAATATTGGTATGGAAGGGATACTCTCAAGTTGAAGGTATAGATTTTGAGGAGACATTTTCCCCAGTTACTAGGATGGAGGCAGTCATACTGATACTAGCATATTCTTTCTCCAAGAATATTAAAGTGTATCAGATGGACGTGAAATCAACATTCCTAAATGAAGATCCAAAAGAAGAAGTCTACATTGAGCAGCCAGAAGGATTTTAGTTGTCAGAGAAGGAAAATTATGTTTGCAGGTTAAAGAAGGATTTAGATGGTCTCAAACAAGGCCCTAGAGCATGGTATTCAAGATTGGACATATACTTACAATAGAAAGGGTTAAGAAAAGGCAATGTAGACAACAATCTATACATAAAGGTAAATCAAGATAGTATCATGTTAATTGAAGTTTATGTTGATGATATTATCTTTGGAAGTGATGATGACAAGATGAGTCATAAATTTTCCAAAGACATGCAGAATGAATTCAAGATGTCTTTGCTTGGAGAGATGTCTTTCTTTTTGGGTCTTCAGATATGTCAGAGCAACAAATGTATCTTTATCTCTCAGACCAAGTGTATCATAGAAATGTTGAAGAAGTTTGGGGTGACAGATTGCAAACCAGTCAATACTCTTATGCAGATGAGTTGAAAGTTAAGTAAGGATGATGATTCTAAGGACACATATCAGAGATAATACAGATCGATGATTGGAAACTTACTCTATGTGACAACTTCCAGACCAAATGTGATGTAGACAGTTGGACAGGTTGCAAGGTTTCAAGCAACACCAAAGGAATCACATGTTATGGGAGTGAAGAGGATATTCAGATACCTCAAAGGTACATAATAGTTTGGATTATGGTATCCAAAAGGGAAGGATCTATCTCTTGTTGCCTACACAAATGTATATTGGGCAGGTTGCATTGATCATAGAAGTATAGGTGGATAATATTTTTACTTGGGTGAGTTTCTAGTATCATGGTTAAGAAAGAAACAATCATCAATATCTTTGTCTACAGTAGAAGCATAATACATTGCAACAACAACATGTTGTACTTAGGTTCTTTGGATGAAGCAGACTTTGCAGGATATACAAGTAAAGTATGATGATCCCATTTCATTACTTTATGACAACACTAACACCATCAATATATCCAAGAATCCAGTGATGCATTCTAAGATGAAGAATATTTCGATCAAGTATCACTTTCTTTGGGAACAGGGTAAAGAGAAGAACATCAATCTAGATTATGTCGGGACAAAAGAGAAGATTGCATATATCTTCACCAAATCGATTGCAAGAGAAATTTTTGAGTATCTGCGACAAAAACTTGGAGTAGTTTCTACCCCATAATGATCCACACGACATCAAACTTAACAAAACATGGAGAGAGAAACAAAATTCTTGAAGAGTTCAAGTAAATAATTTTTTTCAATGATTTTCATATACATCATAGAGTTACACGAAGAAGAACCATGAAGAGAAAGTTCATTAGAGACAACACAAGCTTATAGAAAAGGAGAGTATCCCCAAGAGGAGGATTATCCTTTGGCATTGATTTAAAAGGGGGAAATATAGATCAAGACATGGAGACAGAGAGAGAGAAGCATGCAGATAGGGGGAGAGAGTGTCATAGGGGGAGCATGGGAATAAGCATTGTCATGCCTAAGTGTTGCCATCAATGCCAAAGGGGGAGATTGTTGATATTTTGGTTGTCATTGATGTCAACCCTTGAAGAATCTCTGATGGTGTGGTTTTTTTACCCAAAGTTGATTAAGGAATATGGGAAAGAAGGACAATGCAATTGCAGGGAAGACTATCATAGATGGATATGCCCCGATGGTGTGGTTTTGGTACATGAAGTTGATTAAGGAATATAGACAAGAAGGATAGTGTAATTGCAGGGAATAATATCATATATGGATAGTACAGGTCATTCCATTTCCGGTGAGATATGGAACGCCACGTGGTTCCTCATGGTTAGGGAGATATGGCCTTGTAAAGTTGGAAGCCCCAAAGAGTGGTCAAGAATCCCCTAGTTGGTTACAAGTCTTAGTCAAAGGGTAATATGGTTGCAACAAGAAATCCCTAAATTAAGGAGAGAGGTTACTATGAAAAAGTATATAAAAACCTCAAGGAGTCTCTCATAAGTACACTTACAAACTCATTCATTGATTATATTTATTGTGATCCAATGTTCTTTTACTAAGGTTATGATGACATATTTATGAGGTAGAAAAGGAGGGTCAAAGGTGAAAGTCTCAGGGTTGTAGAAAACCCTAGTTTTTGAGGTATCCACGAGTTGCATATCAACAGGACATAGATGTATGTGGGATGTAGTGGAGGAAATCACAAAGATCCGCATACTATAGAAGAGAAAGACACATATCTATGAAAATCCAATGAATGTTTGAGTAGATGCTGGTACTAGGTCCCTAAAGGTTTGAAGGAAGTATATAGGTTAACATATCATAGTTTTAGGTCAGATACAAAGGTATTGGTATGGTTGTATACTTGTTTTGATGGTTACTTCTTATCATGATATGGTGTATTCTTGATGAATACTTGGTATGGTTGGTTTGGTATTTGGATATGGTATATCTTGGTTGCTTGGTAGAGTGAGGAACACTCTTATATCTAGTTCAACACATGAAATGGTTCTTATATTTGAGTTGATTGTATATGGTTAAGACATATTCATATTGTATGGTGGCATATGCATGAGGGGCATGCATTGGTTCTTTGAGATACTTCATTGATGATATGGTACATATTTGCATATGGTTGATGGTATGATATATGTTACAGGTTACACATGGTTGATGCTCTAGTTCATGATTCAATATTATTTATTGATGTATCTTTGGTTCATGATCGATGCATGAGATAATATGTATGTTGGTATATAGTGGATGCATGGTATGGTACATGTGTTAGTTGGTTGATGAGCATATACAGGTTGATGAGACAGTGACATAGTGATAGTGACAGAGACAGAGTGACATAGACAATGGTAGTGACATTGGGAGATTTTGTGATAGCGACAGTTAGTCTACACTTATACTTCAGGGCAATATGACAGGGAAAGGATAGGTGGTTGTAGCCACCTTCCTATTGGATCCAGAGAAATTAGGGGGTTGTAGGATCCTTCTGGTTGGAGCCAGAGAATTTAGGGAGTTGTAGCTTCCTTCAGGTTGGATCTTGAGAATAGGGGGTTGGAACCTCCTTCTAGTTGTAGGTGGAGAATCAAGAATTTGGTGCTTCCAATGAATGTATTCTTTTGATATATAATAAAAAAATTCCGTTGTTTTCTCCCATTTGGGTTTCCATGTAAATTCTAGTATATTGTGTATCTATTGTGATGTGGTGTTGTTTATGATTATAAAGTTGATGATATATTAAATGCTAATGATATACTGCTAAATATTGTTGAAGAATATATTGTGGTTAAAAGTACTATGATTTTTCATTACTGATTCACACCCCCCTCTCAGTAATCCAACATTTCTCAACCTCCTTGGCTTCTTTAAAATTCCACGCTAAATAGACTTTTCCATCTCGTTTGAAAAACATGCCTATGGAGGGGTGTAATTCTGAAGTGTAATATTTTACTGTCAAGGCTTGAATAGGGGTAGACTCAGTAGGAATCTTGTTTAGGTTGGTAGAAAAATGTTGATTGAAGTCTTTCACCTTCTCCTTCTTCTCCATTTTTAGGGCCACCATTTCTTTGAAGAGGGTTGCAGGAGTTTTCTTGTCTTCGAACTTACTGAGGAAGGCTTTCTCGAAATCATCCCAGTAGGTTATGGATCTAGCTAGGATATTGTAGTATCACATAGAAGTGTTATTATCAAAATTATAAAGTAAAATACTAAATACCACATATTCATGGAGGACATCAAGAATTTATATGACTAAGTAAAATTTCTTGATGTGATCTTCTGGTGAACATGCTTTGTTTTGATCAAACTTCAATTTTTTTTTTTCTAGACATTTAGGCAATTCATGCATAAGCTCAGGTAAGTTTAATGCTCCTTGAGACATCCATGTTGTTGTCAGAATAAGATTCAAAGTGTTCACCTTTAGAGTGATGTTCAAAACCAAAAGGGGTAGGATGTGGAGGGGTAGGGGGTATTTGCTCCAAAGGCATAGGTATTTCTTGTAAGGAAGCATCAACCAAATCCTCAATGGAGTCAACAAGATTGTTGGAATAATTAATGGGTCCACAAGTAGCTCTCCTCTTAGGTAGCACTGAAGCGACAAGTAAACAACTAAGTAACTTGGAGAAATAATGGGTAATCCATTGAGTTTCATAAAACCCTATGTTAGGAACTTGTACCAAGCCTCGAGATTAGTTTATGAAAATTCCAGTAGTAGGAATTTTGAATGTAGGGTTAGAATATTCAAAGGTAGCTTTCTTCTCAACAAATATGTGTGGAAATGTTTGTTCAATGGGGATGTTATCAAATGACTAATCATGTAAGAATCAAATATTACAACTATCCATACAATTTAGGCTCTCCTAGTGCCAATTCCATTGATGCAAGAAAAATGCCCTTCAATGGAAAAGGGTACTCCCTAGTACATGGTTCCAATTATATTACACATCGTTTGGATTGGGAGACCCATATGGATTCTAGCCCGACTGCCATTACTGGGTTGGGGGGATGAATGAATGGTTTTGAATGCAAGGAATATGCAAACTAACTACTTGAAGAAATAAAACCTAATCCACCCTATCCTAGATAGGAGAAACTATAGTAAATAATAAGAAGTCGGAAATTCCAATAATCCCTGTGATAAATCCTTCCAGAAATATTTTAAGAAGCGACATAGATAAATAACACATGCATACAAAGACACAACTAGATTAGTCTAAGCTATGAAATCACATACATAAACTGGTCATCATTCCAGGATAATTAATAAGGGAGAAAAGACCAAACTGCAGAAAAATTTATGTTCACATAAGAAAAAGTCTATAAATGAAACAAAATTCTTACGACATATGAAAACAACATAACATATCACTTGAAGTAGTTCAAATAAATCTAGCTATCAACACAATATTTCTCTCTAACAAAATCGGCCCTAAGGGATTCTGATCCGGATTTTATGAGCAGAATGAAATGAATACATATTATTAACAGGTGCTTAACACAAAATAACAGAGATATAGTAAAACTGGTTTTCTATTCAATAACGAAATAAGATGAAACTGTAAAATGCAGCGCAAACAAGCTTGCTGGAATGGTGGCGGCTTATCTTTGAGAAGAGATGTGACGACAACGTGCATTCAAAAGAAGAAGGTTACAATGAGGCTCTGAAGGCCTTTTTACAATAAGAAAGAATGCCAAAAACCCTAGACATCCAAAAACCTAACCCTAGGAGATGAAACGCCAAAAGTCATGTGGGCCCCGTTTGGGTAAGCTAGTACATCAACTTCCCAGGGTCATAACTTTTGCATACGATCTCTGTTTTAGGCGTGTGATAACCCATTGGAAAGGTATCGTCGAGGAGATTCATTTTGGGGGCTCAATTATGCCTTTGGATATCATTGATGAGCTCAATACTTAAAAACCTTCACTTAGGCCCTCAAAATGGCCCCGGAAGTAAAAATTGCTAAAAATAGTAAATTGCCAAAAATGTTAGAAAACTGTTTTGAGCCAGTTGGAAAAGGTGGGTGGCCACCGATATCCATCTAGATCAGATTCTCAATATTACTTTAGAAAATAGTTCCCGAATTTAAAATGGTTGAAGAGACCTTTGAAACTGAGACTCTTCCTTTATTTATATTATTTTTAGTAACTACCTATGGGGTTTTCTTGAATTATGCAAGAAGAAATTACTAGTCTCCAGGGAAGCTTCAT
>ML807407.1:4516-17925 GCA_009831015.1 Picea engelmannii
GAAGTCATAATCATCAACACTATATTTGGAGTTTTCTTGCTATTGTAGATTAGAGAATAGTTTTCTTGTTATTGTAGATTAAAGAGTAGTTGTTGATTAATATTTGAATGTTTTCATGATGTTTTTAATTCAATAGGTTAAGATTTCCTTTGATATATTAGAAGTAATTATGAAGTTTATCTTAAGAATAGAGTTCACTTGCTTATTAATTTGATTAGTTACTTGTTGAGTGATTTTGATTAGTTTACTTGCTGCAGAAGTTTCCATAGGTTAATTATTTGATTTATTATTAGTTTACTTCCTGAATAAGTTTCCATATGTTAGATTGAATAGGGTAATTGCTTGCTTGTTCATTTTCTTACTTGTTGCTGCTCTTTGATTTCGAATAAGATTAATTAGATTAGTTTTTTGTTGTTATCGATTAAATTAAATAGATTAAATAGATGGATTTCTTTTGCTCATTAGTTTGATTAAGTTAACTTTCTCAAAGTAGGGTTTTCCTTTTCTTCTTTAGGACAATCCATCGATCCATTGTTCAAAAGTTACTTAGGGTAAATAGTTTAAGTTCCTTGATAGTGTTTGATCATTGATAGTCTTTTCTTAAGTAGATTAGCCCTTAGATAGACCATTTCCTTAGTTATACTATACTACCTCTAGCCTTTCTTCCTTGGAACATATAGTGATACAACTATAAGTTTACTTACCCCGGGTTGACAATTTAATTGAGTGTTTTTAGTGAATATAGAACACCCATCATTTTTGGCGTCGTTGCCGGGGAGTTGTCTCAAGGTAGGAAATAGATCATTTCTAAACCTTAGCATTAGTTTGGTGGTGGGGGGACTTTAAGATGATAGGTAAGAACTTGTGCATCTTCTATAGCAGGTTCCCCCAAACCCAATGGTAGTTTTTATTTTTTGTTTTGTTTTCTTTCATGAATAGACCTAGAGACCCAAAAGGTAGATACATTAAATCCAAATCAGACCTTTCAACCGAGGTTCCTTTAGACCTTTTTGGGGGAAGGAACATTCCAATCATAAGCTCTACAGACCGATACCAAAATGCAGGAGCTAGCTCAACCCAAAGATATAAATTAGTCTCTGAAGAGACTAAGAAAGGGAGCACTATAGAACACAAAAATGAAGCATTAGTAATAGTGGGACAGGAGGAAAAACCACTCGAGCCTTCCGCAGAACCAAACAATACAACCTTTGTTTTCTTACCACCACCAGGAGATCCTAACTTTGAAGACATCATAGACCCTGAACAGGTGAATACCTTGTTTGGTAATCCAGCCAACATAATTGTCTCTCAAATTGACACAAAAAAATTGGCACCAATAATACCAACTGGCTCGAGTAGAGTCCCAGACACCCAAAAAATAGGAAGACCTTCCCATCAGAAGGATACCTTTCTTAAACAAAAACCTTGGGATACCTTGTTCTCCCCAAGGATAAAACCACCTAGGTACTCTCTTTTTTGAAACCAAACTAGTATGGATGATCAAGAGGATCACAACAATGTAAGACACGGGGAGGAAAAAGAAGTCGGAAACCAAGCCAAAACTACCTTCGGGTTTCCAATTTTGGACACCACACTGAATTTCAATATGAAAAATATTCCCCTCTTAGCATTGCCCACATTTTATGGTAAAAGAAGTGAGGACCTAGATACCTTCCTATTTGAGTTTGACATCTTGTGTAGGAGCTACAACTACTTACAAGATGCCCAAAATCTAAAACTCTTTCCTGCCACCCTCAAGGAATCTGCACTAAGATGGTTCATGGGGTTGGGAGAATCCAGTATTAGGCCTTGGGAAGCCATGAAATATATCTTTCTTAAAAAATTACCAAGACTACTGCAAGAACAAGGAGTCTCGTAATGATATTTTCAAAATCCAACAGTTAGAAGATGAGAATCTCGAGAATTATATGGAACAGTTTGCTTATATCTCCCAGAAATCAAAATATCATGACCTTCCAGATGATGCAGTTATGGCTCTTTTCCTTAAGGGAATTTCAGAGGAATACCTAGATATCCTTAACCTGATGGCATCAGGTGACATCTCCCATAAACCATTTGTCGAAATCTGTGAAATGTGTAAGAATTACTCAAGGAGTAGAGATAAAACGAGAAATAATGTTTGGTACCCTTACAATAGAAACTTAAAACCAGTTAGTTTGGGTGGTATCACAAGAGAAAAGATAGGGAACCTTTTAGAAAAATTCAAGATAGATATATTAAGCACAATAGGTTCCCAGTTGGACACCCTAAAAATTAAAAAGAAAGAGGACAAGGAAAATGCAACAATGAGCATATATTTCCCAAGATGTAGAAGGAAGCATTCCTCAAGGGAATGCCCATTAGATAACATTTTAGTTTCTAGGCTTCTACATAGAAGACCATTCAACTAAGAAATGTCCATCATTTCCTGGTATGTTAGCCACATATAGGAGTGGGGATCCTGGGGAATCCTCTTATGCACCTAGGAGGCCATGGCAGCCTAGGAACCAACCCACATACCCAGATCCACAATCTCAAGTTCCACCCTATTATCAACAACAACAACAGTGGAACTTACTAAGTTGGAAAAACTGGTCTACACAGTACCAACATCCTTGGCTTCAAGTATGGAGAGGAGGACATAACCAAGGGAACCCTCAAGCTCCACCTGTCTCTATGTCCAACCATCCTTACCTTCAGTATCCACTGAACATTCTGCAGCTTCTGCCAGGTTTTGTTCCACCACCTTTACCTCCTATTCTACAACAACAACCGCAAAAATATCATAATGCAATATCTCTGAGACCGACATTATTACCGGCACAACCAATGCCCAATCCCAATAATAAGCCCACTCAACCTATTCATAATGTTGAGATGCATTCCTTCCCGACATATGTTATTTCTCTTGTTCCATTGAAAGATATTCAACTAAGGTCAGGAAAAGTTCTGGACATGCAAAGACCTTTAGTATTCATCTAGGAAGAATAAGAGGAAAACCCCAAACAACCCACAGATGACACTAGGTGGGAAGATGTTATTATTCCTAAGGACCAAGAACCCAAGCTTCCCAAAAATGAAGCTTCACAAATTATGAAGGCCCCTCCTTATCCAGAAAGATTGGTAATCGAGAAACCTACCACCTGACCAAAATTTCACATCTTGAATGAATTGAAGAATATTTGTGTCAAGATTCCCTTTCTACAAGCCATTAAGGATATTCCAATCTATAGTAAGGTAGTCAAAGAATTGTGTATTAAGAAGCTAGGTAGGAAGCAGAAGGATCCTGCAATAGTACATTTGAAAGGAGAAATTTTTGATTACATATCAAAGCAACCTAAGGTATAAAAATATGGGAACCCAGGAAACCCCGTAGTGACCATAGCCATTAATGAGGTTTCCATTGGAAAGACTCTCATGGACCTAGGGGAAACCATCAATGTTATGACTGTTACTACCTTGGAGGAATTATAGTTAAGACCTCTTCTTAGACCCACCCCAACCATTTTAGAATTAATAGATAAGACTAGGGTTATACCTAAAGGAATTTTGGATGATATCATAGTTACTTTAGCCTCATGGGAGTACCTAGTAGACTTTTTGGTCATCCACTCAAAGGTTCTTACCAAAGGCCATCCCGTTATTTTGGGAAGACCTTGGTTAGCCACTGCCAATGCATTTATTGGTTGTAGAGAGGGAGAAATGACCATCTCAAATGGACTTTCTATCCAGAAGCTCACCATATACTCCAACCCAACCTATCATGGAGAATCTATGGTGGTTTGAATGTCCATATGAGAATGAGGACTGGGAAGAACCCGTGTTTCCAAGTGACCATGCCTGGGCACTTTAGGAGCACACAATGGAAAATGTGCTAAACCAGTTTATTTCTGCTATCTCGTGTGTTTATTTTCCACAATATTTTCCCCAATTTGAGTACATGTTTGGGGAGGAATTTCAGGAACAATTGGACCCATCCATTTTGTCTTCGACATATTTTATCTTCGAGATAAATGAGTCTGCCACTTCTTATACCATACCCTACAAGATTAGTCTAGGAAAATTTCTACATATAAACTCTAGGCTAGATGCATACTAGCAAAAACAGTTAGTAAGTGTCCTTAAAGAACAATCAGGGGCACCCGCAGGGGTGTATACCGATTGGCAAGTGTCGTGTAAATGGAAGGAAATATGTAAAGGAGGTCTCAAGTTTGATTCTCACCCCAATTTACTTGTGCTCCCTACTTGCGGGCTGTGTGGTGCACCTGGGGTTATAGTGGTAGAAGACGGGTATCGACCATGTGTCACGCGAGTACGAGAACCGCGAGTTTCCAATTCCCCCGGTATTAAAAAAAAAAAAGAACAATCAGGGGAATTCGCCTGGGAATACACTTACATGAAGGGTATACACCCTGACACATGTATCTATCACATATATACCTAGGGGGAAGTAACACCTGTTAGGAAACCCTAGAGAAGGATGAACCTAGCACTCAAAGATATAGTAAAAGAGGAGATCCAAAAGTTATTAAATGCCAGATTTATTTATCCCATCTCTGACAGTAAATGGGTATCCCCGCTTGTAGTGGTTCCAAAGAAAGTGACCAGCAAATGGATAATTTGTGTTGATTTGTCAGTAAATGGGTATCCTTGCTTGTAGTGGTTCCAAAGAAAGTGACTGGGAAATGGAGAATTTGTGTTGATTTCTGGGAACTCAACAAAGCCACTCTGAAGGATTACTTTCCTCTTCCTTTCATCGACCAATTTTTGGATACCTTCTCTAGAAAGAAATATTTCTCCTTTTTAGATGGATATAGCAGGTACAATCAAATTCTCATAGCACTCGAGGATTAGGACAAGACTACCTTTACTTGTCCTTGGGGAACCTATTCCTATAGGGTCTTGCCATTTGTATTGTGTAATTCTCCTACCACATTTCAACGAGCAGTACTAGGGATATTTTTTTATCTTATTCATGATTGTGTGGAGGTATACATGGATGACTTAACAATATATAGAAACACTTACCATGAAGCCTTATATCACTTAGAAAAAGTCCTTATCATATGCCAAGAAATGAACCTGTCTTTAAGTCATGAAAAATGTAAAATGTTGTTGACTGAAGGAGTGGTTCTAGGACATCATGTTTCATCTGAAGGGATTAAATTCGATCCTACAAAGATTGATGTCATCGTCAGAATTCCACCCCCCAAGACTCAGAAAGAGGTGAGAATATTTCTTGGACATGCCGGATGCTACCAATGATTTATTGAAAATTTCAGAAAGATTGTTGTACCCATGTTTGGATTGTTAGTAAAGGATGTTGATTTTCTTTGGACTGAGCAGTGTCAAACTACCTTTGAAACCTTGAAATGTAAGATGTCTGTGGCACCGGTTCTTAGGGGGGCCAATTGGGCTCTCCCATTTCACATATCCATTGATGCCTCCGACACCACAATATGAGGTGTATTAGGGAAAAACGAAGACCATCAGTCCTATGCCATTTATTTTGTGAGAAAGAACTTGTCCCCTGGAGAGCTAAACTACACAGTTACCGAGAAGGAATTCTTGGCAGTAGTTCATGCTATCAATAATTTTTCTCACTACATCATAGGTTACAAATTATTTTCACATACAGATCATTCCTCCATTAGATTTCTCATGAATAAACCCATAACTAATGGTCGAGTGACTAAGTGTCTCGTGTTATTGCAAGAGTTTAACATCATTGTTCTTGAACAACCTGGAAAGGAGAATTTGGTAGCTGATTTTCTTTCATGAATAAAAAATGAGGATGATGATATTCCTGTAGATGATAGTTTCCCAGACGAGCACCTTTTTTCCCTTTCTGTAAATACCCCATGGTTTTGAGATATGGAAAACTATTTGGCTACTAGGAAGTTACCATCTCATTTGTCACCTCATGAAAAACGTAGAATTATCACGCAAAGTGTCAATTACTCTTGTGTTGTCCATGACCTTTTTCATGCAGGTCCTGATTTGATTATTCATAGATGTGTCCGAGAAGACGAGATACCAGAAATACTATGAATTTGTCATGATGGACCATGTGGTGGCCATTTTTTTGACAAATGTACAACATATAAGGTGTTACATTCAGGTTACTATTGGCCTAGCATTTTCAAGGATGCTGCCAAGTATGTGAAGAGTTGTGACAGTTGTCAAAGGATAGGAAGACCCATGCTAGCTGACAAAATTCCCTTGCATGCCCAAGTTATGATAGAACCTTTCGAAAAATGGGGCCTTGACTTTGTGGGATCAATTTCACTCATGTATCATAAGAAAAACTATATTTTGGTTTGTACAGATTATGTCACCAAGTGGGTAGAGGTAAAATCTCTATTTAGGGCTACAGAAAAATCCGTTGTCGAATTCATTTATGAAGACATCTTTACCTGTTTCGGTGTTCCTTGTGAAATTGTTACAGACCAAGGAACTCAATTCACTTCCAAGATGATGAGAAAACTAATAAAGGACTATGGAATTAAACACTGTAAATATTCTCCATACCACCCACAAGCTAATGGTCAGGTAGATTCTACGAACAAGGTTCTGGAAGCTATCTTAACCAAGACTGTTCAATTACATCATCAGGATTGGGATGATAGGCTTCCAGAATCTTTGTGGTCATATCGGACCACCTGGAGAAACACCACTGGGCTTACCCCTTATGAGCTAGTGTATGGGAAACAAGTACTTCTACCAATAGAATTCCAAGTAAGGACCTTCCGTATTACCGCAGAATTGGGATTAAACTTAGATGAGGCTCAGAAACAACGAGCCCTACAATTAAATGAGTTGGATGAGATCAAGTAAGATGTTACTTGATCTCATCCAACGAACAATATTAGTCCAAAACTAGAGGATCAAGTGGCATGAAAAGTTTATTAAGAAGAAAAACTTCCAATCTGGTGATTGGGATTTGTTGTTTGATTCCCGAATAAAAACCTTCAAAGGAAAACTCACCACCCGGTGGTTGGGTCCTTAAGAGGTAGTCACTGTATATGGAAATGGAGCTGTGAAAATCAAAACAATTGATGATGTACAAGTATCCTTTTTAGTAAATGGACACCGACTCCCCATTTCCAAAGAAGATTTTTTACAGGTCATGTCAACTGACAAGGCATTGGCCTTAGTAGATGGGGAAGTCCCCCCTTGTTCTTGAATGTTTTCTGAATTTCGCACAGAGGTACCATATGGAGGAATAAAATTGTATTTCGCACATAGGTACCATATGGAGTTCCATATGAAGTGTCGTATGAGGTGCCATTTCAAAGACCATATGAGGTGTCAAACGACGTGCCATATGAAAGTATACATCAGTAATTGTCCACAATTTCAGGTAACCAGGAATCAATTGCATTTATTTGAAGTAGTTCATGGAAATTAAGATTAAATGATGCAAACATTAGACATTGATCTAACCTCTTTAATCATTACGTTTTCCTCCCAAAACATGCCTTCAAATTCGAAATTGGTGCACTCATGTTCACACATGGAAATTTGTGCGTGTGAATTCATTGATGAATGCAACTGTTCTATCCTGGGCGCATCCAAAAATGGAGGAATCACACAATTGGTTCTCCCATGTATTCCTCACTCTCACCCTCTACTCATTGTGTTCGCCTCTGTTTAAATGCGCTCAGCCTCTGCTTAATTGTGCTCATCCTTGGCCCGATCGCACCCATCCTCTGTCGAATTTCTCCTTCTGTCCATTTCTCCACACTTTCATCATGCCCAAATAGTATGAGTCGTCCTCTTATGTTGACCTCTTCACCATCCCTGAGTTTGCACAGTGCAGGGAAGTGTTCCTTTGCGCAAGATGGGGGCCATTCTTAGCTCATTTGTAGGGCCACGACGATGACATTTCGATGTAATTCACCCTTGGATTTGATGGAAATATGGCACACGTGGGGTCTCTCACATTCGAGGTCTCTGAGGAATCCATAGTCACAGCCACAAAGCTTCCAAGAGTTGGGGATAGAAGGTTTAAACACCACCAGTTGCCATGATCGAGCTATAACAGGGTTTTCAAACCTGAATTTCAGAACATCTCTGGAGCTAAAGGATACTCCAAGGAGTGGATTAAAGAGGAGCTAATGAACCCTCCCATAGTCCTCACTAGACTGATCACATGTGAAGGTAGATATTCCATCTTTAAATCCTGTCACTTTCGATTATTAGCTCACTTTCAGTTCAATAAGCCATTGAATAATCCCTTTTACTTCTTAAAGAGTCTTGAGAAAATGTCTTCCCAAGTGAGGAAGAATGTAACCAATCCCCATAATAGCCTATTTCACCATGGCCTTATCAAACTACTTGTCTTAGCTGAGTTGGAAAAACAAGGGAAAATGTGGGATGAGTTCATTTACCAATTTGCAAACCCTCATCTTACAATCAAGACTAGCAAGAAGATACTTGATCTAGGGACTATTACTTCACCCAAAACCCATTCTCTGAAAACTCCAAACCCTCCTACTCAAGCTATTCCTTTACCAGACCAAAAGTCCAAGAAATTTTTTGATACCCCTGCAGCCTCATTGGGCAAGAAGACCAAGAAGCCTATTGCTAACCCCCCAATGCCTTCCACTTATATTGATCCTTCACCTAAAAAGCTACAAGAGGTAATTCAACAAGACTTCCCTGTGGTCCCCACAAATAGGAGAGGAGCTAATCGATTTAATAGAGGATCCTTTCGAAAGAGTACCCAAAGCACAAGAGGAAAACCTTATGAAAAATCCCTGACCACTTCAGACCCTATCCAAGTGTCCTCTGATCTCGAAAGCCCTCACAAAAGACTTGGGGAAGTGTCTGCAGAAGAATTGAAGCCTCATAGAAAGACAAAATATGAACTTACTTCTCCTCATCAACCCCCAGTTATTCCTACTTCACAGATGCATATCTGAGATCCTAAAAATGATAGACTTTATACATCTTTCAAGGGATCCAAGCCCTCTTCTGAGATATCTGATCTTGCTCCAACCATTGAAAAGCTACAACAGGAAAATGATCAGTTGTTGCAACAATTGGAAGAGAGGAAGACTTTGGACAAGAATCTTCACCATGAAAATGCAATACTTCAAGCGAAGGTGAATTCCCTTCAACGATTGGTTGATGAAATGACCAAAACCAACTGCAACCTCAGGGCAGAATTGAAACAACATAAGAGGCGCAAGACAAAATCTTCAGGGAAAGAGGGAGAAGCTTCTAAAGCTAATCCTTCTCAACAAGTCTAGTCACATGGAGTAATTCATTTTTGTTTGCAGTGGGACCTGCAAAATATTAGGTGTGGGGGTAATGTTGGGCTCACGATTTGGTTAAATTAATGATGATGATTAGATCCTTTTTGACCGATATTATATGTGCATTTTACTATTTTGAAGAAGTTTTGAAGGATTCTTGTATCAAATCGCCATAGCTTATACTAGGTACGCATGATTGATGTTTTGTGATGGTTTAAAGTTTAACTCAGCATGATTTAATGATTCCAAGGAGATAATACGTGATCTGTGTGTCCAAGGGAAAAATCACATGGAATTTTTCCATCCAGCAACTCATCCGGTACTCCATCCGACACTACATCTGGTACTCCATCCAACATTGCATTCGACACTCCATCCTGCACTAAAATCGTGGACGATTTGGTGGTTGTTGTATCGGTGGAATGTGATGGGAAAATCAGCGACATGGGTTTTTCTTGTGCTCGTGGCCTCTAGCTACTGAGCTTATGACAACTTGGATTGGGTTGTTATGTTGAGCGTTGATTGGCTCGCTTAGTTTCTAGAATCCACTGGTGGTGAAAACACATTTAGTGTAATTTACTGTTTTTAGAGGAGGTCAACCCTTCAAGTGGTCGACCTCTCAACTTGTAACTCCTATGAATACCACAACAGTGGTCAGACAAGTGGTTAAGTTCATAATTGTGAAGCTAGCATTGTTTTTGTTGTTTCAAGACATTTTCCATAAACTTGTGTAAAACTGTGTTTTTAATTTAAAATGTTGAAATCGTGTTGCTTGAGCTCGTGATTCATTGTTGAGGAGTAGCCATGACCTACTGGGGGGGCCACCAGTCCAATGGCCTGGGTGAATATTTAGCTAGTTAGCTTGTGAATTCGAGTAGTGTAATTGTTATTTCTTTTATTTTCCTGTACATGTGCTTTTATCATTTTTACTTGTGTTTACTGTTCATAGCTTAATTGTTCAATTTCGTTTTTGCATATTGTTTATGAAGGATAGTATTAATATACCATGTCTTTGTAATTAAATAGGAAATAGCTTAATCTTAAGCCACTAACCCGGTGTATGATTAAATGATAGTTAGAATTTCTGTATGCTGAAATAGAATAGTTAGAAGTTAAAACAGAGTATTGAGTTAATGGTTTCTTTGACAAGGTTTTGGTGGATGATTAGTTGTTATCTTTGATTTTAATTCTCAGTTTGCTTATCTAGTGTGCTCAATTAGTTTGCTTACTAATTCTCTTGTCATATGCTGAAATAGAAATAAGATTTGAGTTATGTTTTTATGAGTATTTCCATTTGCAATTTAAATTGTTGAGAATAGGATTAGTTTAGTTTACTTCATGCAATTTTCATTCTATATCCAAATCGCAATTTTAATTCGAAGTTTGATTTTGAGTTTAGTTCTTAGTTGTAAATATCTAGTAGTGTGAATTTTCTTACATTAGCATACAAATGCAATTGAATTAAATAGAATAGCATTTTCCTATTGTTGATGACTAATGCATAAATTGAAGAATCACATGGATTTTCAGGGTAGTTGATGTTTCTTCTATAATGGCCAAGTTCTCATTAGATTGTTTGATTCATACCTTTCACTTTGCTATAGAAGTTAATATTGATTTTATCCCTCTTGAGTTATCATTAATTGTTAAATGCCATCGTGATGTCATAAGACATCGAAGACATAATCATCAACACTATATTTGAAGTTTTCTTTCTATTGTAGATTAGAGAATAGTTTTCTTGTTATTGTAGATTAAAGAGTAGTTGTTGATTAATATTTGAATGTTGTAATGATGTTTTTAATTCAATAGGTTAAGATTTCCTTTAATAGATTAGAAGTAATTATGAAGTTTATCTTAAGAATAAAGTGTTGGGTATGTGTTATATTCTTTGCATGTGTGCGTGTGGGCGCGTCAGATATGACAACTGCGTCTGATGATCCCTCGTACTAGTGCTCTGTATGTGTCGTGTGTGCCGAGCGCTTTCCTAGGGGGGTCCTAGGGGGGAGGGGGTAGGTATGCCTCCCCGCGCTACCCCAAAATTTGTTTTTGGGCGGTTTTTGCTATTTTTAGTGGATTTTGCTATTTTTAGCGGTTTTGTAAATTAATCCCGGATTAAGGGATTAGGGTTTTGGTATCTACGGAATACCTAAAAACATTGTATATATATTTTATAGTGAATGTTGAAATTTGAGATAATGAATATAAGAAAGGTTTTCCCAGTTGAGGGTTTCTGGTATAAATCTTTGTGTACTATGTGAATGAGCCATTGATTAAATTATGTTTTTCTTAAGAATCTATATGCATTTCTTTACTTCACAGGTTTAAAACTTACATGTGGTATCAAAGCTCGTTTTTGGCTTCAGAGGGACGCCTTTATTGTTGAGGCTTTGGCTCGGTCTTGATAGATCAAGTTTATCTTGGGTCTGTGATAAACTTGGGCTTAGTGGGAGCTTTTGCAGTGGAGATTCGAGTATAGAAAGAGGAATGGAGAGCTCATCTAGAATCGAGATAGAGAAGTTCAATGGTAAAAACTTTGAGCTATGGAATCTCAAGATGAAGGACCTTATTGTAGATAAAGAACAATGGATCATTGTGGATCCTGGTACACAGGCTATTGGTACACCGTCTACTAGCACATAGGCTACTGGTACACAACCTACTAGTACACAAAATACTAGTACACCAACTATTGGTATTTCAAAGGAAGATTGGGAGAAGTTGGATAGAAGAGCAAGGAGTACTATTCGACTCTGCCTGGCAGATTCGGTTTTGTTGAATGTCTCGAGAGAATCTACAGCCAAGGAACTATGGGATAAGTTGGGGAATTTGTATAAATCAAAGTTCCTGGTAAACAAGTTGTTTCTTCGAAAGAAGTTGTATCATCTTAGGATGGAAGATGGAGATTTTGTGACAGAACATCTAAATTCCTTTAATACTCCGGTAAGTCAACTTGGCTCTGTTAATATTATGATTGCAGAGGAAGATAAGTGTATTACTTTGTTATGTTCTTTGCCAGACTCTTGGGATAATTTAGTTGTAGCAATAGGTTGTACCACTCAATCTACATTGAAGTATGAGGACGTAGTTGCATCCTTGTTATCTGAAGAGATGAGGTGAAAAAGAATGGATGGTCACAACACAGATGCTTTATTTATAAGAGGGTGTACCCAAGAAAGGAACCTTGGTAAGCCTTCTGGGTGGAGATCTAAATCTACAGGTAGATCTAAGTCTCCAGGAAAATCTTTGAGGAAATGTTGGAAGTATGGTAAAACAGGGCATTATAAGAAAGATTGCAAGTCTAAGAAGGTTGATAAACCAAAGGGATCTGATAGTACCTCTTCCACAGAGGCGAAAACCTCCACTGAAGAAGGAAGTGATGTTTACCTAGCATCTACAAGTACACATGCAGACCGTGATGTATGGTTAATCGACTTGGGTGTGTCATACCATATGACTCCTCACAGGGAGTGGTTCTCTGAATATGAAAAATACGATGGTGGTGATGTATTCCTAGGAGATGACTCGACAACAAAAATCTTGGGACGTGGAAGGGTTAAGTTGTTGCTAAAAGATGGAAGGATTAGAACCCTCCCTGGGGTTCTGCACATTCCAAAACTAGCCCAGAGCCTAATATCTATAAGAAAGATGGATGATGTAGGAGTGGATACTATATTTGGAAAGAACACTTGCAAGATGGTACGAGGAGCAATGGTGTTGATGAGGGGAGTTCGGTGTGGAACTCTGTACAAGTTGCTGGGAAGCACTTATACTAATGGGTGTAACAGTTATGTTGTCCCTGAGCAGAGAAATGAAGGAGACAAGACCAAGATTTTCCCAGAAAAGAAGACCATGTTGTGGCATCAAAGACTAGGGCATATTGGAGAAAAGAGTCTTTGAACACTACACGATAAAGGTATGGTTGAAGGTATGTCAAATTGCACTCTGGATTTTGATTTCTGTGAACATTGCATATATGGTAAACATAATCGAGTAAGATTCCCATCTGGTGCTACAAGAGCAAAGGGGGTCTTAGAGTTGATACACAGTGATGTGTTTGGACCTGTTCCTATTCCATCCCTAGGTAAATCTGTGTATTATGTTTCATTCATAGATGATTTTTCAAGGAACACATGGATTTATTTT
>ML807407.1:27027-44089 GCA_009831015.1 Picea engelmannii
TTCTTTCTTCTGCTTTTCGCATGCCAGCATTCTCCCTGATTTTCTGAACTGGCTCTTTCCATGCCTCCTCTACGCATGCCACATCATTCGTGCTGTTTCTTAAAGAAAACTATTGGTAACTTATGCTGCTTAGTCATGACCGTGGCTAAGGCGTGCGTTCTTATCAGCAAAGATCCAGCGTTGTTTCAACATAGTTTCCAGCACTGTGTTTCAACCCAGCGTTGTGTTTCAACATCTGCGTTCCTGCATCTGTGTTCCAGCATTTGTGTTTCAGCACTTGCGTTTCATCACTTGTGTTCCAGCTTCTGTTGTGTGTACTCCATAACCAATCGATTGCCATCAATGACAATCGTGACCGTCTTCATCATCATCTGTGCTCCAGCTTCTATGTTCCAGCATTTGTGTTCCAGCACTTGCGTTTCAGCACTTGTGTTCCAGCACTTGTGTTTCAGCACTTGCGTTTCAACATTTGTGTTCCAGCTTCTGTTGTGCGTGCTCCATAACCAACCGATTGCCATCAATGGCAACCGTGACCGTCTGCGTCATCATCTGTGCTCCAGCTTCTATGTTCCAGCATTTGTGTTCCAGCACTTGCGTTTCAGCACTTGTGTTCCAGCACTTGTGTTTCAACACTTGTGTTTCAGCATTTGTGTTTCAGCACTTGTGTTTCAGCATTTGTGTTCCAGCTTCTATTGTGCGTGCTCCATAACCAACCGATTTCCATTAATGCAACCGTGACCATGACCGTCTGCGTCATCATCTGTTCTCCAGCTTCTATGTTCCAGCATTTGTGTTCCAGCACTTGCGTTTCAGCACTTGTGTTCCAGCACTTGTGTTTCAGCACTTGTGTTTCAACATTTGTGTTCCAGCTTCTGTTGTGCGTGCTCCATAACCAACCGATTGCCATCAATGACAACCTTGACCATCTGCGTCATCTCTGCTATAGCCATATTTCCAACAGCTTATGTACATGTTCCAAAGGGAAATAGAAGTAATCTGGACAAAAATGTTGAAAAGTGTATCTTTATTGGTTATAAAGATGGTGTGAAAGGTTATAAGCTTTGGAACCTAGAAACCAAGAAAACTTTTTACAATCGAGATGTTGTTTTCAGAGAGGTAAAAGATGTGTCCAAACAGGAATTCCTACCAATGAAAGACGAACCTGAGAAAATAGAGCTTGAGTTGGATGATGCAAAATCTGAATCATCTGAAGAACAGGAAGCAGAAGAAGAAGAAGAAGAACCTCATACCCCAGTATTGAGGAGATCAGTGAGAGAAAGAAGGAAACCAGAAAGGTATAGTCCACCTGATTTCCATTCCAATTTTTCTTTATCTATTACTGATGATGATCCCAGAACTGTCAGGGAACCAGTGAATTAAGAGGATAGTAAACTATGGAAGAAGGCCATGGTTGAAGAAATGGATGCCTTGGATAAGAATGAGGCATGGGATATAGTTGAGTTGCCAGCTGGAATAAAATTTGTTGGTAGAAAATGGTTGTTTAAGAAGAAGTTTAATGCATAAGGTAAAGTGGAGAAATACAAAGCTCGATTAGTAGCAAAAGGTTATTCCCGGGTAGAGGGAATTAACTTTGGTGAGATATTTTCGCATGTTTCCAAGTTAACATCTATTATATTTCTTTTACCTATTTCTGTTGCTTTTGATCTTGAAGTGGAACAGATGGATGTGAAGACAACATTCCTACATGGGGATATGGAAGAAGAAATCTACATGAAGCAGCTAGAAGGATTTGTAGTGAAGGGAAAGAAAGAGCTAGTCTGTAAGCTAAAGAAGTCACTATATGGTCTGAAGAAATCACCTAGGATGTGGTACCAAAAGTTTGACACATACATCCTTGGATTGGGATTTGTAAGAAGTAGGGCTAATCACTGTGTATATTCCAAGCAGGTTGGTAATCACTTCATTTATGTAGTGGTGTATGTTGATGGCATGTTGTTGGTAGGAAATAACATGGATGTTATCAAGGAGGTGAAATCACAGCTATCCTTCAAATTTGACATGAAGGATCTCGGTGCTGCTAACTTCATTTTGGGAATAGAGATTAAAAGAGATCGTGCAAACATGAAAATCTGGTTGAATCAAAGAAAATATGTTGAGACGATATTGTAGAGGTTTAATATGCATGGAAGTAAACCGGTCAAGATTCCTATTCCTATAGGTGTAAAGTTATCTACAGATCAGTGTCCCAAGACATAGGAAGAAGAAGAGGACATGTCCCATGTTTCGTATGCCAGTGCAATTGGCAATTTGATGTATGCAATGGTCTGTAATAGACCGGACATTGCACATGCAGTGAGAGTTTTGAGCAGGAATATGTCAAAACCAGAGAAGGAGCATTGTACAGCAGTAAAGAGGGTCTTCAAGTATCTTCGTGGCACTACCAGTTATGGATTGTGCTACCAAGGAATACCAGGATTGGACAGAGTGCTGGACATACATGGCTTTGTTGATATAGTCTGGGCTAGAGATCTAGATCGCAGAAGATCTACAAGTGGGTATGTGTTTAACCTATTTGGAGGAGAAATCAGTTGGATGAGCAAAAGACAGGTTGTAGTGGCACTCTCAACTACAGAAGCTGAATACATGACAGCCACTCATGCAAGCAAGGAATCAATATGGTTACAAAGATTGTGTTTAGGTATTGGGTTGGTACAACAAGCAGTGATATTAGATTGTGACAGTCAGAGTGCAATCTTCCTGGCAAACAACCCATCTTATCATTTGAAGACAAAGCATATTGATGTTCAGTATCACTTTGTGAGAGACATGGTTGAGGAAAAGAAGGTGTTGCTAGAAAAGGTTGACACTTTGAAGAATGTTGCAGATTCATTGACAAAGTCTATGAGCATAGAAAAGTGCTCCTAGTGTAGAGTAACAATGGGCATTGCTTACCTAGATTGTTGACTATATAATTCCCTAGACCCCTGGATACAAAGAAAACAAGTGGGAGAATGTTGGGTATGTGTTATATTCTTTGCATGTGTGTGTGTGGGCGCGTCAGATATGACAACTACTTCTGATGATCCCTCGTACTAGTGCTTTGTTGGTGTCTTGTGTGTTGGGCACTTTCCTAGGGGGGTCCTAGGGAGGGGCAGGTATGCCCCCCCTGCTTATGCGCAATGCCCCAAAATTTTCTTTTGGGCAGTTTTTGTTATTTTTAGCGATTTTGTAAATTAATCCCGGATTAAAGGATTAGGGTTTTGGTATCTATGGAATACCTAAAAACATTGTATATATATATTGTATAGTGAATGGTGAAATTCGAGATAATGAATATAAGAAAGGTTTTCCCGGTTGAGGGTTTCCGGTATAAATCTCTGTGTACTATGTGAATGAGCCATTGATTAAATTATGTTTTGTTTAAGAATCTACATGCATTGATTTACTTCATAGGTTTAAAACTTACATAGAGTTCACTTGCTTATTAATTTGATTAGTTACTTGTTGAGTAATTTTGATTAGTTTACTTGCTGCAAAAGTTTCCATAGGTTAGTTATTTGATTGCTTATTAGTTTACTTGCTGAATAAATTTCCATAGGTTAGTTTGAATATGGTAATTGTTTGCTTGTTTGTTTGCTTACTTGTTGTTTCTCTTTGATTTCAAATAAGATTAATTAGATTAGTTTGTTGTTGTTATTGATTAAATTAAATAGATTAAATAGATAGCTTGTTTTTTCTCATTAGTTTGATTAAGTTAACTTGCTCAAAGTAGGGTTTTCTTTTGCTTCTTCAGTACAATCCATCGATCCATTGTTCAAAAGTTACTTAGGGTAAATAGTTTAATTTCCTTGATAGGGTTTGATTATTGATAGCCTTTTCTTAAGTAGATTAGCCCTTAGATAGACCATTTCCTTAGTTAGACTATACTACCTCTAGCCTTTCTAACTTGGAACATATAGTGCTACAACTCTAAGTTTACTTAGCCCAGGTTGACAATTTAATTGAGGGTTTTTAGTGCATATAGAACACCCATCAACATGTATGAGGTGCATTTCTTGGTGATATTGATGCATTTTTGAGGCACTTCTTGATGATTTTATGGCATATGTTTGAGGTACATGCATTGGATGTTGTGGAACATGATTGAGGTGTGTCTTTGTGATGTTGGTACTTGTTGAGGTACACCTTGGTAGTGTTATGATACATTGATTAGAAGCAAATCTTGGCTATATTGGTATCTTGGTATCTTGGTATCTTGACTATCTTGTTTATGCTTTAGGAACTTCATTGATGATATCTTATGGTGCATGGTGTATGGCATGATTGAGAGATATCACGAGTGATATGATATATGTTTGATGCATGTAACGGTGCAATTTTAATACATGGTTGATGTACGTGATATGTTATATGGTTGATGCATGAGATGGCACAAGATTGATTCATGTTTGATCTACATGATATGGTATATGGTTGATGCATGAGATGGTATATGATTGATGTACATGATATGGTACAGGTTCTGGTACATGGTTTATGTACATGATATGGTGATGGTTTTGGTATCCATGTGTGTGGATATGGTTATAGTTGGTTGATGATAGTATATCAGTGACGTCGACAATGGAAGTGATAAGTTGGATGACTAGTTGATCATCAATGACAGGTTGATGTGACAGTGGTAGTCACAAGTTGATGTGACAATGGCAGGTCGGTTGATATATTAGTGACAGTGGAAGTTAGAATTTGATTAGTGGTAGTGACAATAGGTCTACACTTATATTTCAGGGCGGTGAGATGAGGTAAGGAAAGGGGGTTGTAGCATCCTTTCGATTGGTGTCGAAGAATTCATGAAGTTATAGTTTCCTTTAGGTTGGTGCATGTAAATCAAGTAGTCATAACCTCCTTCCGGTTGGTGCCGGAGAACAAAGGGAGTTAGATCTTCCTTCACGTTAGTTCCTGTAAATTAGGGGGTCATAGCCTCCTTCCAGTTGCAGTTGGAGAATTCAGAGAGTTGGAGCTTCATTTAGGTTAGTTCCTGTAAATGAGGGGGTCAATGCCTCCTTCCAGTTGGTGCTGGAGAATTAGGAAGTTGGTTCTTCCTATGAATGTGGTATTGATATATATAATAAAGAAATCCAGGGTTTCTCCCATTTGATTTTCCACGTAAATTATGGTGTACTATGTATATGTGGATATTTATTATGCTCTGATGAATGATATTATTTATGATGCAGTGATATACTAAATTCATGAGTTATAAATATTGAATATTGTTGATAAGTTCAATCCATTGAATACTACTAATAAAGTTGAAGTTAATATATATTGTGATTGAAAGTGGTAAAATTGATCATACTAATTCACCCCCCCCCCCTTCTCAGTAATCCAACAATTGGGATCTGAGCCACGTCAAGAAAACAATTTAACCACTGGAAGGAAGATCATGGAGTACACTAAGATTGGAGTACCATAGTTTGATGGACAAAATTATGCCTTCTCGAGTAGAAGGATGAAAACATATATAGAAGCACATGGATTTGATATTTGGCAAACAACAGTAGATGGATATGAAACACCTACTACTATTATGACAGATAGAGATTGGAAGAAACTCAGTGAAAAAAATTCAAAGGCTACAAATGTGATTTTGAATGGTATAGATCACTCAGTATATGTCAAATTTATGCATTGTGATTCTACAAAGGAAATTTGGCACAAACTTCATAATGTATATGAAGGAGATTCCAAAGTTAAAGGGGACAAGATTCAAACCTATAGAGGTAAATTTGAACAACTAAAAATGGAGAAAGATTAAGATATTACAACCTACTTTATATGAGTTGACGAAATAATGAATGATATTAAAAGATTGGGAGAAGAATTTAAAGAAGCAATAATCGTCCAAAATATACTAAGGTCTCTTCCAATGAGATTTGATCTTAATATTGCAACACTAGAAGAAAGAGCAGATCTTGGTACGATAAGCATAGATGAGCTACATGGAATTTTTACATCTTATGAAATGAAAACAGAAAAAGAGAACCCATCCAGGAAGGAAGTAACTTTCAAATCTTCCAAGAAGACAATGAAGAATAATAAGCACAAGTCAAAGTCAAATTGCAGTTGCAGTGATGATTCATATGAAGATGAAGAAATATAAAACTTCATAAGGAAGTTGAAGAGATGAACCAACAAGTACAAAGGTATGATTCCATTAAAGTGTTTTAATTGCGATAAAATTGGTCATTTTGCAAACAAATGTCCTTATGCTAAGAACTTAGATAGTGATGAAGAATAAGATCCCAAGAAAGAAAAGAAATATCAAAAGGGAAACAAGAAAGGAGTTAAAAGGAAAGTCTTCAAGAACAATATATACTCAAGAGAAGATAGTTCCTCATCTGATGAAGATGATGAAATTAATAGTGAATTTGAATGAGTACTCTTCATGGCTACAAAAACTAAGAAAATAACTCCTAAAAGTGACGAAGAAGAAGGTGAAGTCGATCTTGAGGAAAAATTAATCAATGCCTTAACCGAGTTGAAGAAAGAAAGGAAGAAAAACAAATCGTTCAAAGAAGAAATCATCTCCTTGAAAACTCAACTTGGATAAGGAAAGAGGACGAAAGAAGTAATGCAAATCCAAATGATGAAGAAATAAAAGGAGTGTCATAAGCTTGAAGAAGAAGTCATGCCATTAAAAGTTGAAGTGAACAAGTTCAACAAGAACTTGAAAAATTCTCAAGTGTTAAAAAACATTCTCAACAGTCAAAGACCATACAATGACAAGTATGGACTAGGATACAAGAAAGTTCATTTTGAGGAAGGTTCAAGTTGCATGACGAAAGAAATAGAACATCATAGTTATGCATAAGTTCTCAAAAGAAGGAATCATGGTCAACAAGAGTCAGAGAGAAATGAATACAAAATACCTTCTACATTCAGGAAACAAGGAAGCGTCAACCATCGTGAAGGAAACAACCAAAGAGAATTTTGTCATAAAAAAAGGAAGGAATTTAGAAGAACTACACCACAAAGAAGATCATTCACTCCTAGGTATCAAAATTTATTTTTGGGTCATTGTTTACATGTACTAACTTTGGACATAAAGTTGTAGATTGCAAAGCATATGGAATAAATATTCAAGCAAGATATGGTTATGTGGTTCTCTCCAATATTGAATTTTATAAATGCCACAATTATGGTCACATAGCTCGAAATTGTAGAAGCGTGATAGAGCCTCCCATGAAGAAAAACAATGATGTCATATACATGAAGGTTTGGAGGAGAAATGAAAAACAAGAAGAGAAGGTGAATGAAGACCGGGTCCCAAAGATCGTACTCACAATATTTGCAACAACTCAAGATCATGATGAATCTACAAGAAAAGAGGAATATATTAGAATTCAAGAAGAATATGAAAATAATGTCAAAATTCAGGAAGAAGAAGATGTCTCCACAGACGAAGAGGAATATTACTATGCATCCAAGTGGAGATTTTTCTAAGCCATTTGGCTTGGAGACTCCCAGTAAATATGAATATTGAACAGGGGGATTCTAAGAAGCAACTCTACAGATCAAAGAATTATATTTCGAGCAGTCTGAAGTGTTTGTAGATTTTGGTAAGGCAATTTCAGAATGGTTTGGTAACAAAAGTGCATAATGTCTTGTGATAGTTTGATTGTTTGAGGAGCAACTTTCGAAAAAAAATCATATGCAGGTATCAACTAACAGTGACAAAGAATATCAATGACACACTTTTCAGGCAGAGATTCATGATTGTATTGAGGATTCTAGTCATGTATTCAGACATGGATATATTCAGTACAGATTATTGCAGACATGTAGAGTCTAATTTGCAGATTAAACAAACATATTGAGCAACAAGGAATATGTTGTGATTAGTTGCAGCGGATGGGTCAACATTGTGTGCAATCGATTAACATATTCATGGATAGTTTCATGACATATGGACAAAGGTGGATTCATGAGATATTTAATAGAGAGTATAAAATACATGAATCAGAGAAGTGCATAATAGTGGATGAAATCATACTAACAATTGGAATCGGTGGAAATAGTGGACAAGTGGAATTAGTTAGTCACGTGAAGAAAAACAGTGAAAGGCACAACAGAATAGGGAACATGAACCATTAGTAGACTATTGTGTTGTGCCTTTCAAGTTCATGTTCATGGTCATTGATGTGAACATGAACCATTAGTAGACTATTCAAGGCACAACATAATAGGGAACATGAACCATTCATAGAAACTAACTATGAACTTGACTATTCACATGAACTTGAATAGTCATGTGAACTTGACAAGCCATGAATACTTGAAGTCAAGTAACTATGAATACTTTTTATATATGTTGGTGAATAACAATAGGAAGCACCAATAGACAAGCAGCCCTGGAAGAGAGGAAAGGAAGTATATAAAGGAAGCCCCATATTGATCTACATGATATCTTGTAGAGAATTCAAGAGGAGAGAAATCGTCAAAGAAAGAGATCAGGAAAGAAATATCATAAGCATGAAGATAGGGGGATTGCATGAAGTCAGAGAAACATTATTCAAAGAAGGCATACTGATAGGGGAAGTTACTCTTTTACTCATGATGTCAAAGGAGGAGAAAAAGAAAGATCATAAGAGAAAGACTATAAGCATGAATATAGGGGAGTAACCCCAAGGGGAGATGCCTTTTTCCATTGATGTCAAAGGGGGAGAGAAACATGAGGAGAGAAAAATCAGGATTATTGGTTGCAGGTGGAGTATGAGTGTTGCCATCAATGACAAAGGGGGAGATTGTTGGATAGTTAGTTGTCATTGATGTTGTTGGGTAGTTGGTTGTGATTGATGTCAACAAAAGTGGTTTTCATTGATATCAAAAGATGTGATGGGTGCATTTGAAGAAGTCTCCAAAGTGGTCCCCTTAAGGTGCATATTTAAGCATGGCCCTCACGAGAAGATGCTTTCAAGAAGTCTACAAGAAACCTAGAGGTGTCTTCATGAAGCCCAAATTTGTTTGAGGAATAAGGACATGAAGGACATTATAAAGGCAAGTAACACACTCATAGATGGATATTCTTTGTCATTTTTTTTCCATCGGTAGGTGGTACGCCACGTAGATCCTCACGGTTGAGGAGTTATGAGGTCATGAAGTTGAAAGCATCGAAGAATGGTTAAGAAGACCTTAAATAGTTACAAGTCATTAATTAAAAGGGTAAAGTGGTTATAACAAGAATGTACAGGTCGGCCCTAAAGTTAAGGAAATAATTCACATGGACAAGTATAAATACACTTCAAGAAGCCTCTCATTATTACACACACAACTTTAATGAGTATCTTCTATGTGAGCACACTTGATCTATTTGGTGAATTTGAGGTAGAGAGTTTGAGGAAGTGAAGGAAGTGTGAAGGATAAGTCTCGATATTATAGAGGAGAGCAAGGGTTTCTAAAAATCCCTAGTTTGGCTTACCCCCATGGGTCAGGATACTATTGTCCCGCGAGGCACCCTAACGTGTTGTACAAAACTTGTCCCACGAGCCCCTTCCTGATGCATGGGTTAGTCCCGCGAGGCTAAACCATATTTGAAGGAGGATGCTAATACCAGGTTGTTGAGGCCGAGGAAGAGTTGCAGGTCTGTAATCTTGTGTTTCAGGTCATCTACAAGTTCAAAGGTATGTTATTCTATGTGTGACATCTTGGAAGGTTTGGTACATGTTTGAGGCATGTATTTGTGAGTTTGGTATATCCCTTGAGGCACATCTTGGATAATTGGCATATGGTTTGTTGTATGGTATATGCTTGAGGAATATCATGAGTGATATGCCACATGTTTGATGGTATCTCTTGGTACATGGTTTATGGATGTTGGCACATGCTTGAGGCACATGGTTTGAGGTACATCTTGGTTACATGTTGATGATGTGATAGTCATGCCTTTGGTATCCTTTTGAGGCATTGGTATATGCTTGAGACACATATTTGGTGCATGGTGAGGCATATTCTTGGTACATGTATGAGGTGCATTTATTGGTGATATTGATGCATGTTTGAGGCACTTCTTAATGAGGTTATGGAACATGTTTGAGGTACATGCATTGGATGTTGTGGAACATGTTTGAGGCATGTCTTGGTGATTTTGGTACATGTTGAGGTACACCTTGGTGGTGTTATGGTACATTGATTAGAAGCACATCTTGGCTATATTGGTATCTTGATATCTTGGCTATCTTGATTCTGCTTGAGGCACTTCGTTGGTGATATCTTACGGTACATGGTGTATTGCATGATTGAGACATAGCATGAGTGATATGGTATATGGTTGATGTATGAGATGGTACATGTTTGATACATGGTTGATGTACTTGATATGGTATATGGTTGATGCATGAGATGGTACAATTTTGATACATGGTTGATGTACGTGATATGGTATATGGTTGGTGCATGAGATGGTACAAGGTTGATGTACATGATATGGTACAGGTTCTAGTACATGGTTGATGTACATGGTATGGTGATGGTTTTGGTATCTATGTGTGTGAATCTGATTATAGTTGGTTGATAATGGTATATCAGTGATCGTGACAATGACAGTGACAGGTTGGATTATTGGTTGATCATCAGTGATAGGTTGATGCGATAATGGTAGGCACAGGTTGATGTGACAATGGTAGTCACAAGTTGATGTGACAGTGGTAGTCACAGGTTGATGTGACAATGACATGCTCATGTGAAAGTGGTAGTCACAGGTTGATGTGAGAGTGACAGTGACAGATTGGTTGATGTATCAGTGAGAGTGGCAGTTACAAGTTGATCAATGGTAGTTACAATGAGTCTACACTTATATTTCAAGGTGGCAGGATGAGGCAAGGAAATGGGATTGTAGCCTCCTTTTGGTTGGTGCTAGAGAATTCAAGGAGTTGTAGCTTCCTTCAGGTTGGTTCTTGTAAATCAGGGGGTCGTAGCCTCCTTCCGGTTGGTGCCGGAGAACACAAGGAGTTGGAGCTTCCTTTAGGTTGGTTCCTGTAATCAGGGAGTCATAGCCTCCTTCCAGTTGAAGCTGTAGAATTCGGAGAGTTGGAGCTTACTTCAAGTTGGTTCCTGTAAATCACGGGGTCAGTTCCTCCTTCTAGTTGGTGTTGGAGAATTGGGAAGTTAGTGCTTCCTATGAATGTATTCTTGGTATATATAAGAAAACATTTTGTGATTTTTTTCCATTTGGGTTACCACATAAATTCTGGTGTACTGTGTATCTGTGGATGTTTATTATGCTCTGATGAATGATATTGTTTATGATGCAATGATATACTAAATACATAAGTGATAAATATTGAATATTGTTGATAATTTGAAGCCATTGAATATTGATGATAAAGTTGAAGTTCATATATATTGTGATTGAAAGTAGTAAAATTGCTCATACTAATTCACACCCTCTCTCACTATGCCAACATGGATATCTCTTAAGAGATTCATGGAGATGAGTTGAGAGATTCATAAAAATATTGTGAAGGAAATTATAAAGCTTGTTTAAACCAACCATCTAATTATATAATAATTGTTATGGTCACCTTTTGCTATAAAATGACCATTTGTACACTAAATAGACATATGGAAATGATTGATTAATGAAATATCCCCTCATGTAAATATTTTATTTGTGTATTTGCATAGACATTCGAGTTTGTATAGTGCCTTGCGCATATAGTTTTATGTGTATTTGCAATTGGGGGCTACATCAATTGGTATCAGAGCTTGAAGCAGAGATAGAATGGGTAAGAAAATCCTTTAAGTTTTATGAACATGACTCATTTTATTCGAATCGATCGTGGCTTATTTTCTCACTCAACTTTTTAGTTCCTATGGACATTTCCGGTTCTCTATATTTTCTACTGGAATGATTAAATACCACAGTGAAGGCGTGAAGGGGAATTGTTGTGTTAAATCTTTGTCATAATTTCCAGTTTAACTTCGCTCCAGATTCGGCGAAACAACAAAATAGTTAGCAGTATCGCTAACTCTGAAGCTGGGTCGACCCTCTTTAAAAAAATTATGAATCATGTGTTAAATGTTCCAGTGGTCGATGGTCAATATAGTCTCGGTGGTCATTTTATAGTGCAGCTATGGTGGGCGACAGAACCGATATATGAGACTGAGTCTTCAAGCAAAGTTTCTCATAGCCGCATCAGAAATTGTAAAGTTCCAAAAGATTTTCACTCCTTAGTGTAGAAGATTTCGACTGTAAAATCCCACCTCTGTCAATCTTGACTTCATTCTGGGCCATTTTTGGAGTCCCTAGAATTGGATTTTTTCAGTAGCTTTCTCCCAAAATCGCATCCACAAAATTACAGGACTTGACCATAGCACTCCTCACAACCTTATGCCCAGCAGGTGAAAGTAAACTGAAACTGGGGCTTGCAGAACCAATACGTGAGGCAATAAGAGTACATGGAGACGCCTCGATGCCTGTGGTTCCACTATTCCCGACCCCGTCTTCTCTCAATGGAAGCCTTCTGAACGCATTTGTTGTCTTCAAAATGAGCAGATTGAAGAGGATATGGCTCGACACAATTGCATATTTGGCATGGGGATGGATCTTTGGCATTCGACGTTGAGAGATTTATATGAGGGAAGGATGAGGGATTTATATGAAGAAGGATGGGACCTTGGGGTATTATTTTTATTTTTTTGGCCAAAGTTTGCATAATCCTGTAAAATGGATCATGCCAAGTCCAAAGTTCAAAGGTAGTGATATGGAAGTTAAGTGAATGGAAAAGATAATTTGGGAGTGCAACTGAAAACAAAGGAAGGTAAATTATGGCAATTAAGTATCAAGAAAGTTATGTAAAGTCTATAGAATTCATTAAAGTTGTTTCATTAATGTTGTAGGATAGGAACTTTTTGAATATAAAAACCTAAGTATAAAAGAAGAGCACAAAAGGAAGGAATCATACAGAAGGAAGGAATCGTGTAGAAGAAATGATTCATGCAGAAGATAGAAAGGGCGCAAAAGGATGTGAAGGACAGAGACAAAACAAAGACAAAATGATAAAGCAAGCCGACAAGAAAATGAAGCACAAACGACGATAGTGCGACTTTCTAGAAATAGAAGGACATCAGAAAAGATGTATAAAGAACAAGAAGTAGAAGAAGACAAATATTCAATTAACTGAAGATAGCTATCACATGCATTGTAATGGACTATTTTGGGATAGATAGGAATAGAACTTGAAACCCTAGATTTTGGGTATAAATATGTAACGCGAGAGAGAGAGAGAGAGAGAGAGAGAGAGAGAGATGTGTATGTGAGTGTGAGAGTGTGTGCATGAAAGAGAATTGAGGTTATGGAAAGATCATGAATGTAATAGTCAGTTACTATGCAAGAAGATGAATAAAGAAGGAGTTTAGAGAGGATATTGTGTCTTGTGTTCTTACTTGTCTTTATGCATTCATGAATGATGATATACTTCGTAGAATGAATTTAGTCTATGGATTGGTTATGTTGTAATGTTCATGTATGGCTGTGATAGTTTAGGTAATAATCAAGAACATACATAAGTTAAGATCAGGAATAATGATTAACGCATCAACCTCTCTTTCCCTTACTGCTATAGAAACTTGGTTCTTGCAGCCCCAATAGATACCTCGGGTGAGACTTCATCTGTGCAAGCAAGTGATGCCAAAAGGGTCGGTGTCTTGAGGGTTTTGTTGGTCACGGTCAAATCAAACCCTGGGTCTTATAACCCCTATGCAGACAATAAGTAACAAACAAATGGTTCCATTATCGGGATCGAGAATTTGCGACTAAGGAAATGTTTTGGAGGCCGACTAAGAAAGAAATCATAGACTGGTTGTAATGAAAAGAACGAGACTTCGCATGACAAGAGAATATGAACCATAAGATGAGTGACGAACAATGGATGCAAAAGTATGTGTTCACAGATCAACATGAAATTTTCTTTAGTGAATTCCCAGAAATTATGACCTAGTAGCTAGAAAGTTTAGTAGAGAAGACAAGAAAGTTTAGTGCTGAAACATCAAAGAATTGGACTCTGGAATTGGTAAGACAACTAAATTCGGTAAGTAACCCAACAACTCAAGCAATTGATTTTTTCTTGGATAGTATACTAGAGGGTTATGTTACAAAATTTTCGTAGATTGCATTTAGTCATACAGTCTTGTAGAAAGAATTTTTTTCAAAGACCCATGTGGGAGGTTCTTGAAATCATTGAATATGTGGATAAATATGCTATTATGTGAAAAGCATGTGATGATAATGAAGTCTGACAGCTAAACGAGCTTTGCGCACATAGGGTAGTTGGAGGATAACAAAATGATCTCTTGAGAAAAGGGAGGAAGCCATGAAAGAGGAAGGAAGGGACTGAGGATGCAAGAAGGTAGTACACTAGAGGAAGACTATGAATTTGGAGAGTTGCACAGAGGAAGGAGGTATAAAAGGATAAAGACAGGGGTTGGGAGAGAAGAGTCGCATAGTGAGCCAGACGTACGGGAACCTTACACACAAGTCCAAATTGTAGAGATACCATATATAGGAGGCAGAGAAGAGAGGTGTCAGTCCAATCCAATAATAGAAGAGTCGACAAGTCCTACTCAGACAAGATCCTACTTTGAATTCACGACCCCATGTGTGTCACCATAATCAGAAATAGCATTTGAAGACTTGTCGAAAGCCATCATAGTTAGCCAAGGAGGACAGAACAATACCATTGGAAATAGTGGGAGTAGTGCGCATAGTCAAAATAAAAGTGTACCAACATCACCAAGAGGAGGGAATATACAGACCAACATAGTGAGGATAGATAATACTCTTAGACTTCCTGAATTCAAGGGAGTAGGGTAAGAGGACCCAAAACAACATTTGTTTGTCTGTGAGATAGTTTGGGCCACTAAAAACATACAGGATGAAGCAGTGAAGATTGTGGAGTTAGCGACAACGTTTAGGGGCCACACGCTAGTATGGTATATGAAGTTACAGTGTATTACACCTATTGGACAGGCTAGGACTTTGGTAGAAATAAAACAAGTGATATTAAAGGAGTTCAAAAGGCCGAAGTCAGAATTAGAGTATATTACTGAACTAAAGGAGATCAAATAGGTGCAAACAAAGTTAGTATGGAATTACAATCAGTGATTTAAGGATGTAATGGGGAGACTGAATTTCCAGATTCCAGATCAGCAACATCAAGAGTGGTTCATTGCAGGATTACTACCCCACATTTGTAGAACACTAATTTAACATAAGGTTGTGTCGCAACTCGATGCACTAGAAATTGCAATGAAATTAGAGTCGTCACCGATAGGAGACACTGGGGGAATGGTGCAAGTTTAGACATCGTTAATCGTATTAAAATTTCAACTGGCTAAGCTTACCAAAGGCAAGGAAAAATAAGAACAAATTTGGTGTACCAAGTGCAGGACGGAGGGCCACCACAAGGACGAATGCCCAACATTCGTGCAGTACTTGGAAGCAGGAGCACCGAATCCACTACCCGAAGGAGGATACTGCAATATATATAATAAATTTGGACAGCATCCCACTAATTTTCCATTACTCTAGAAATATCATAGTACTCCAAAGAACTTGTTTTGTAATTTTTGCAAATCAGTAGGGCATGAAGAAAAGGATTTTCATGTGTTCGACCTACTAAAGGAGAACACATCGGATATATACTGGATCCAGGAACAAAATACCGATGTGGATGGGAGTGGTGCATAGTATAACACTCAGAGAGGTTTCAATTACAGGAACAAAGCAAATTTTGGCAGAGGACGAGGTAGAGGAAATTTTGGTCGAGCAGGACAAGGACCGATTATCTGTTATAACTGTAATCAACTTGGACACTTGGCCCGAGATTGTCAGAAGCCATGTACCACGTGCACATATTATAGAGATGCAAAAAAGGACTGTCCCCAACTAGTTGCAAAATGGAAAGCTAGAGACAACCCAAATCAAAATCTGCATCAGAATCAGAATGTAAATGATATCATTTGAAAAATGCAGTGAAGGACCAAAAATCATAGTCGTTACACGTGGAGGAGCTTGCATAGGCATTGATATGGAAACTCAAGGAAATCAAACAGAGCATTGGGTAAGGAATTCAACGGGGCCTATGTCATCATTCAACCCACAACAGGAAAAAGATACATATCAGAGAACACAAAAGAAAATACTTGAACCACATGGGGAAGCATCCACATCATCGCTACCTCATCTAGAAGACCCAGTGGTACCTTAAAAGTAAAGTACACAATAAGTACACTAACCGAATTCTTAAAAAGTTGTGTAGAACTAATGAGAGATAGAACTACACTTAGTATATTATACAACATGATTGATCATTGTGCAAAAGGAAGGGACACCCCTGTCACACAACAAATGGTAAACCAAGTAATATGCAGGAAGAGAACCAATGGGGAATTCAATTTTAATGCACAGATTGGGGAATAGGATGTGGATAATGATATCCTAGACTTAGGATCGGATGTGAATGTACTACCTAAGCAGACATGGGAGATGATGGGTGAACCTGAATTAATATGGTCCCCTATCTAGTTAAGGCTTTTGAATCAACATAAGATAGTCTCGATAGGGAGACTAATGGGGGTACCTGTAAACATAGATGGGGTGTGCAACATGGTAGATTTTGAAGTTATTGACATCGTAGGTGATAGTCAACCATATCTAGCTTTAATGGGACTGGAATGGGTGGTTGATAACCAGGTAATTATTAACTTGAAAAGAAGGGAGATGATCTTTGAGTTCAGGGATCTAAAGGTTACTGCACCCTTGGACCCATCAGAAGGGAATATATATACATAGTCAATAAGAGAAAATTACATGGAAAATTTATATAATCTGACTACACGAATGGAGGATTATGTTGATACAATAGTGTATGGTGTGTTTAGTTGGAGAAGTTTAAGTTTGTGTGCATCAGATTCAGAAGTTGGTCTAGAGAATTGGAAGAAGAGGATGCATGAAGTATCAACTAGAAGATGTGCTCGTATAAACTGATCTTTGCGTTGTATTGGCACATAACTATATGACCCACCTAAGTACGATGGACTA
>ML807407.1:44189-61474 GCA_009831015.1 Picea engelmannii
GGATTTGATATTTGGCAAACAACAGTAGATGGATATGAAACACCTACTACTATTATGACAGATAGAGATTGGAAGAAACTCAGTGAAAAAAATTCAAAGGCTACAAATGTGATTTTGAATGGTATAGATCACTCAGTATATGTCAAATTTATGCATTGTGATTCTACAAAGGAAATTTGGCACAAACTTCATAATGTATATGAAGGAGATTCCAAAGTTAAAGGGGACAAGATTCAAACCTATAGAGGTAAATTTGAACAACTAAAAATGGAGAAAGATTAAGATATTACAACCTACTTTATATGAGTTGACGAAATAATGAATGATATTAAAAGATTGGGAGAAGAATTTAAAGAAGCAATAATCGTCCAAAATATACTAAGGTCTCTTCCAATGAGATTTGATCTTAATATTGCAACACTAGAAGAAAGAGCAGATCTTGGTACGATAAGCATAGATGAGCTACATGGAATTTTTACATCTTATGAAATGAAAACAGAAAAAGAGAACCCATCCAGGAAGGAAGTAACTTTCAAATCTTCCAAGAAGACAATGAAGAATAATAAGCACAAGTCAAAGTCAAATTGCAGTTGCAGTGATGATTCATATGAAGATGAAGAAATATAAAACTTCATAAGGAAGTTGAAGAGATGAACCAACAAGTACAAAGGTATGATTCCATTAAAGTGTTTTAATTGCGATAAAATTGGTCATTTTGCAAACAAATGTCCTTATGCTAAGAACTTAGATAGTGATGAAGAATAAGATCCCAAGAAAGAAAAGAAATATCAAAAGGGAAACAAGAAAGGAGTTAAAAGGAAAGTCTTCAAGAACAATATATACTCAAGAGAAGATAGTTCCTCATCTGATGAAGATGATGAAATTAATAGTGAATTTGAATGAGTACTCTTCATGGCTACAAAAACTAAGAAAATAACTCCTAAAAGTGACGAAGAAGAAGGTGAAGTCGATCTTGAGGAAAAATTAATCAATGCCTTAACCGAGTTGAAGAAAGAAAGGAAGAAAAACAAATCGTTCAAAGAAGAAATCATCTCCTTGAAAACTCAACTTGGATAAGGAAAGAGGACGAAAGAAGTAATGCAAATCCAAATGATGAAGAAATAAAAGGAGTGTCATAAGCTTGAAGAAGAAGTCATGCCATTAAAAGTTGAAGTGAACAAGTTCAACAAGAACTTGAAAAATTCTCAAGTGTTAAAAAACATTCTCAACAGTCAAAGACCATACAATGACAAGTATGGACTAGGATACAAGAAAGTTCATTTTGAGGAAGGTTCAAGTTGCATGACGAAAGAAATAGAACATCATAGTTATGCATAAGTTCTCAAAAGAAGGAATCATGGTCAACAAGAGTCAGAGAGAAATGAATACAAAATACCTTCTACATTCAGGAAACAAGGAAGCGTCAACCATCGTGAAGGAAACAACCAAAGAGAATTTTGTCATAAAAAAAGGAAGGAATTTAGAAGAACTACACCACAAAGAAGATCATTCACTCCTAGGTATCAAAATTTATTTTTGGGTCATTGTTTACATGTACTAACTTTGGACATAAAGTTGTAGATTGCAAAGCATATGGAATAAATATTCAAGCAAGATATGGTTATGTGGTTCTCTCCAATATTGAATTTTATAAATGCCACAATTATGGTCACATAGCTCGAAATTGTAGAAGCGTGATAGAGCCTCCCATGAAGAAAAACAATGATGTCATATACATGAAGGTTTGGAGGAGAAATGAAAAACAAGAAGAGAAGGTGAATGAAGACCGGGTCCCAAAGATCGTACTCACAATATTTGCAACAACTCAAGATCATGATGAATCTACAAGAAAAGAGGAATATATTAGAATTCAAGAAGAATATGAAAATAATGTCAAAATTCAGGAAGAAGAAGATGTCTCCACAGACGAAGAGGAATATTACTATGCATCCAAGTGGAGATTTTTCTAAGCCATTTGGCTTGGAGACTCCCAGTAAATATGAATATTGAACAGGGGGATTCTAAGAAGCAACTCTACAGATCAAAGAATTATATTTCGAGCAGTCTGAAGTGTTTGTAGATTTTGGTAAGGCAATTTCAGAATGGTTTGGTAACAAAAGTGCATAATGTCTTGTGATAGTTTGATTGTTTGAGGAGCAACTTTCGAAAAAAAATCATATGCAGGTATCAACTAACAGTGACAAAGAATATCAATGACACACTTTTCAGGCAGAGATTCATGATTGTATTGAGGATTCTAGTCATGTATTCAGACATGGATATATTCAGTACAGATTATTGCAGACATGTAGAGTCTAATTTGCAGATTAAACAAACATATTGAGCAACAAGGAATATGTTGTGATTAGTTGCAGCGGATGGGTCAACATTGTGTGCAATCGATTAACATATTCATGGATAGTTTCATGACATATGGACAAAGGTGGATTCATGAGATATTTAATAGAGAGTATAAAATACATGAATCAGAGAAGTGCATAATAGTGGATGAAATCATACTAACAATTGGAATCGGTGGAAATAGTGGACAAGTGGAATTAGTTAGTCACGTGAAGAAAAACAGTGAAAGGCACAACAGAATAGGGAACATGAACCATTAGTAGACTATTGTGTTGTGCCTTTCAAGTTCATGTTCATGGTCATTGATGTGAACATGAACCATTAGTAGACTATTCAAGGCACAACATAATAGGGAACATGAACCATTCATAGAAACTAACTATGAACTTGACTATTCACATGAACTTGAATAGTCATGTGAACTTGACAAGCCATGAATACTTGAAGTCAAGTAACTATGAATACTTTTTATATATGTTGGTGAATAACAATAGGAAGCACCAATAGACAAGCAGCCCTGGAAGAGAGGAAAGGAAGTATATAAAGGAAGCCCCATATTGATCTACATGATATCTTGTAGAGAATTCAAGAGGAGAGAAATCGTCAAAGAAAGAGATCAGGAAAGAAATATCATAAGCATGAAGATAGGGGGATTGCATGAAGTCAGAGAAACATTATTCAAAGAAGGCATACTGATAGGGGAAGTTACTCTTTTACTCATGATGTCAAAGGAGGAGAAAAAGAAAGATCATAAGAGAAAGACTATAAGCATGAATATAGGGGAGTAACCCCAAGGGGAGATGCCTTTTTCCATTGATGTCAAAGGGGGAGAGAAACATGAGGAGAGAAAAATCAGGATTATTGGTTGCAGGTGGAGTATGAGTGTTGCCATCAATGACAAAGGGGGAGATTGTTGGATAGTTAGTTGTCATTGATGTTGTTGGGTAGTTGGTTGTGATTGATGTCAACAAAAGTGGTTTTCATTGATATCAAAAGATGTGATGGGTGCATTTGAAGAAGTCTCCAAAGTGGTCCCCTTAAGGTGCATATTTAAGCATGGCCCTCACGAGAAGATGCTTTCAAGAAGTCTACAAGAAACCTAGAGGTGTCTTCATGAAGCCCAAATTTGTTTGAGGAATAAGGACATGAAGGACATTATAAAGGCAAGTAACACACTCATAGATGGATATTCTTTGTCATTTTTTTTCCATCGGTAGGTGGTACGCCACGTAGATCCTCACGGTTGAGGAGTTATGAGGTCATGAAGTTGAAAGCATCGAAGAATGGTTAAGAAGACCTTAAATAGTTACAAGTCATTAATTAAAAGGGTAAAGTGGTTATAACAAGAATGTACAGGTCGGCCCTAAAGTTAAGGAAATAATTCACATGGACAAGTATAAATACACTTCAAGAAGCCTCTCATTATTACACACACAACTTTAATGAGTATCTTCTATGTGAGCACACTTGATCTATTTGGTGAATTTGAGGTAGAGAGTTTGAGGAAGTGAAGGAAGTGTGAAGGATAAGTCTCGATATTATAGAGGAGAGCAAGGGTTTCTAAAAATCCCTAGTTTGGCTTACCCCCATGGGTCAGGATACTATTGTCCCGCGAGGCACCCTAACGTGTTGTACAAAACTTGTCCCACGAGCCCCTTCCTGATGCATGGGTTAGTCCCGCGAGGCTAAACCATATTTGAAGGAGGATGCTAATACCAGGTTGTTGAGGCCGAGGAAGAGTTGCAGGTCTGTAATCTTGTGTTTCAGGTCATCTACAAGTTCAAAGGTATGTTATTCTATGTGTGACATCTTGGAAGGTTTGGTACATGTTTGAGGCATGTATTTGTGAGTTTGGTATATCCCTTGAGGCACATCTTGGATAATTGGCATATGGTTTGTTGTATGGTATATGCTTGAGGAATATCATGAGTGATATGCCACATGTTTGATGGTATCTCTTGGTACATGGTTTATGGATGTTGGCACATGCTTGAGGCACATGGTTTGAGGTACATCTTGGTTACATGTTGATGATGTGATAGTCATGCCTTTGGTATCCTTTTGAGGCATTGGTATATGCTTGAGACACATATTTGGTGCATGGTGAGGCATATTCTTGGTACATGTATGAGGTGCATTTATTGGTGATATTGATGCATGTTTGAGGCACTTCTTAATGAGGTTATGGAACATGTTTGAGGTACATGCATTGGATGTTGTGGAACATGTTTGAGGCATGTCTTGGTGATTTTGGTACATGTTGAGGTACACCTTGGTGGTGTTATGGTACATTGATTAGAAGCACATCTTGGCTATATTGGTATCTTGATATCTTGGCTATCTTGATTCTGCTTGAGGCACTTCGTTGGTGATATCTTACGGTACATGGTGTATTGCATGATTGAGACATAGCATGAGTGATATGGTATATGGTTGATGTATGAGATGGTACATGTTTGATACATGGTTGATGTACTTGATATGGTATATGGTTGATGCATGAGATGGTACAATTTTGATACATGGTTGATGTACGTGATATGGTATATGGTTGGTGCATGAGATGGTACAAGGTTGATGTACATGATATGGTACAGGTTCTAGTACATGGTTGATGTACATGGTATGGTGATGGTTTTGGTATCTATGTGTGTGAATCTGATTATAGTTGGTTGATAATGGTATATCAGTGATCGTGACAATGACAGTGACAGGTTGGATTATTGGTTGATCATCAGTGATAGGTTGATGCGATAATGGTAGGCACAGGTTGATGTGACAATGGTAGTCACAAGTTGATGTGACAGTGGTAGTCACAGGTTGATGTGACAATGACATGCTCATGTGAAAGTGGTAGTCACAGGTTGATGTGAGAGTGACAGTGACAGATTGGTTGATGTATCAGTGAGAGTGGCAGTTACAAGTTGATCAATGGTAGTTACAATGAGTCTACACTTATATTTCAAGGTGGCAGGATGAGGCAAGGAAATGGGATTGTAGCCTCCTTTTGGTTGGTGCTAGAGAATTCAAGGAGTTGTAGCTTCCTTCAGGTTGGTTCTTGTAAATCAGGGGGTCGTAGCCTCCTTCCGGTTGGTGCCGGAGAACACAAGGAGTTGGAGCTTCCTTTAGGTTGGTTCCTGTAATCAGGGAGTCATAGCCTCCTTCCAGTTGAAGCTGTAGAATTCGGAGAGTTGGAGCTTACTTCAAGTTGGTTCCTGTAAATCACGGGGTCAGTTCCTCCTTCTAGTTGGTGTTGGAGAATTGGGAAGTTAGTGCTTCCTATGAATGTATTCTTGGTATATATAAGAAAACATTTTGTGATTTTTTTCCATTTGGGTTACCACATAAATTCTGGTGTACTGTGTATCTGTGGATGTTTATTATGCTCTGATGAATGATATTGTTTATGATGCAATGATATACTAAATACATAAGTGATAAATATTGAATATTGTTGATAATTTGAAGCCATTGAATATTGATGATAAAGTTGAAGTTCATATATATTGTGATTGAAAGTAGTAAAATTGCTCATACTAATTCACACCCTCTCTCACTATGCCAACATGGATATCTCTTAAGAGATTCATGGAGATGAGTTGAGAGATTCATAAAAATATTGTGAAGGAAATTATAAAGCTTGTTTAAACCAACCATCTAATTATATAATAATTGTTATGGTCACCTTTTGCTATAAAATGACCATTTGTACACTAAATAGACATATGGAAATGATTGATTAATGAAATATCCCCTCATGTAAATATTTTATTTGTGTATTTGCATAGACATTCGAGTTTGTATAGTGCCTTGCGCATATAGTTTTATGTGTATTTGCAATTGGGGGCTACATCAATTGGTATCAGAGCTTGAAGCAGAGATAGAATGGGTAAGAAAATCCTTTAAGTTTTATGAACATGACTCATTTTATTCGAATCGATCGTGGCTTATTTTCTCACTCAACTTTTTAGTTCCTATGGACATTTCCGGTTCTCTATATTTTCTACTGGAATGATTAAATACCACAGTGAAGGCGTGAAGGGGAATTGTTGTGTTAAATCTTTGTCATAATTTCCAGTTTAACTTCGCTCCAGATTCGGCGAAACAACAAAATAGTTAGCAGTATCGCTAACTCTGAAGCTGGGTCGACCCTCTTTAAAAAAATTATGAATCATGTGTTAAATGTTCCAGTGGTCGATGGTCAATATAGTCTCGGTGGTCATTTTATAGTGCAGCTATGGTGGGCGACAGAACCGATATATGAGACTGAGTCTTCAAGCAAAGTTTCTCATAGCCGCATCAGAAATTGTAAAGTTCCAAAAGATTTTCACTCCTTAGTGTAGAAGATTTCGACTGTAAAATCCCACCTCTGTCAATCTTGACTTCATTCTGGGCCATTTTTGGAGTCCCTAGAATTGGATTTTTTCAGTAGCTTTCTCCCAAAATCGCATCCACAAAATTACAGGACTTGACCATAGCACTCCTCACAACCTTATGCCCAGCAGGTGAAAGTAAACTGAAACTGGGGCTTGCAGAACCAATACGTGAGGCAATAAGAGTACATGGAGACGCCTCGATGCCTGTGGTTCCACTATTCCCGACCCCGTCTTCTCTCAATGGAAGCCTTCTGAACGCATTTGTTGTCTTCAAAATGAGCAGATTGAAGAGGATATGGCTCGACACAATTGCATATTTGGCATGGGGATGGATCTTTGGCATTCGACGTTGAGAGATTTATATGAGGGAAGGATGAGGGATTTATATGAAGAAGGATGGGACCTTGGGGTATTATTTTTATTTTTTTGGCCAAAGTTTGCATAATCCTGTAAAATGGATCATGCCAAGTCCAAAGTTCAAAGGTAGTGATATGGAAGTTAAGTGAATGGAAAAGATAATTTGGGAGTGCAACTGAAAACAAAGGAAGGTAAATTATGGCAATTAAGTATCAAGAAAGTTATGTAAAGTCTATAGAATTCATTAAAGTTGTTTCATTAATGTTGTAGGATAGGAACTTTTTGAATATAAAAACCTAAGTATAAAAGAAGAGCACAAAAGGAAGGAATCATACAGAAGGAAGGAATCGTGTAGAAGAAATGATTCATGCAGAAGATAGAAAGGGCGCAAAAGGATGTGAAGGACAGAGACAAAACAAAGACAAAATGATAAAGCAAGCCGACAAGAAAATGAAGCACAAACGACGATAGTGCGACTTTCTAGAAATAGAAGGACATCAGAAAAGATGTATAAAGAACAAGAAGTAGAAGAAGACAAATATTCAATTAACTGAAGATAGCTATCACATGCATTGTAATGGACTATTTTGGGATAGATAGGAATAGAACTTGAAACCCTAGATTTTGGGTATAAATATGTAACGCGAGAGAGAGAGAGAGAGAGAGAGAGAGAGAGAGATGTGTATGTGAGTGTGAGAGTGTGTGCATGAAAGAGAATTGAGGTTATGGAAAGATCATGAATGTAATAGTCAGTTACTATGCAAGAAGATGAATAAAGAAGGAGTTTAGAGAGGATATTGTGTCTTGTGTTCTTACTTGTCTTTATGCATTCATGAATGATGATATACTTCGTAGAATGAATTTAGTCTATGGATTGGTTATGTTGTAATGTTCATGTATGGCTGTGATAGTTTAGGTAATAATCAAGAACATACATAAGTTAAGATCAGGAATAATGATTAACGCATCAACCTCTCTTTCCCTTACTGCTATAGAAACTTGGTTCTTGCAGCCCCAATAGATACCTCGGGTGAGACTTCATCTGTGCAAGCAAGTGATGCCAAAAGGGTCGGTGTCTTGAGGGTTTTGTTGGTCACGGTCAAATCAAACCCTGGGTCTTATAACCCCTATGCAGACAATAAGTAACAAACAAATGGTTCCATTATCGGGATCGAGAATTTGCGACTAAGGAAATGTTTTGGAGGCCGACTAAGAAAGAAATCATAGACTGGTTGTAATGAAAAGAACGAGACTTCGCATGACAAGAGAATATGAACCATAAGATGAGTGACGAACAATGGATGCAAAAGTATGTGTTCACAGATCAACATGAAATTTTCTTTAGTGAATTCCCAGAAATTATGACCTAGTAGCTAGAAAGTTTAGTAGAGAAGACAAGAAAGTTTAGTGCTGAAACATCAAAGAATTGGACTCTGGAATTGGTAAGACAACTAAATTCGGTAAGTAACCCAACAACTCAAGCAATTGATTTTTTCTTGGATAGTATACTAGAGGGTTATGTTACAAAATTTTCGTAGATTGCATTTAGTCATACAGTCTTGTAGAAAGAATTTTTTTCAAAGACCCATGTGGGAGGTTCTTGAAATCATTGAATATGTGGATAAATATGCTATTATGTGAAAAGCATGTGATGATAATGAAGTCTGACAGCTAAACGAGCTTTGCGCACATAGGGTAGTTGGAGGATAACAAAATGATCTCTTGAGAAAAGGGAGGAAGCCATGAAAGAGGAAGGAAGGGACTGAGGATGCAAGAAGGTAGTACACTAGAGGAAGACTATGAATTTGGAGAGTTGCACAGAGGAAGGAGGTATAAAAGGATAAAGACAGGGGTTGGGAGAGAAGAGTCGCATAGTGAGCCAGACGTACGGGAACCTTACACACAAGTCCAAATTGTAGAGATACCATATATAGGAGGCAGAGAAGAGAGGTGTCAGTCCAATCCAATAATAGAAGAGTCGACAAGTCCTACTCAGACAAGATCCTACTTTGAATTCACGACCCCATGTGTGTCACCATAATCAGAAATAGCATTTGAAGACTTGTCGAAAGCCATCATAGTTAGCCAAGGAGGACAGAACAATACCATTGGAAATAGTGGGAGTAGTGCGCATAGTCAAAATAAAAGTGTACCAACATCACCAAGAGGAGGGAATATACAGACCAACATAGTGAGGATAGATAATACTCTTAGACTTCCTGAATTCAAGGGAGTAGGGTAAGAGGACCCAAAACAACATTTGTTTGTCTGTGAGATAGTTTGGGCCACTAAAAACATACAGGATGAAGCAGTGAAGATTGTGGAGTTAGCGACAACGTTTAGGGGCCACACGCTAGTATGGTATATGAAGTTACAGTGTATTACACCTATTGGACAGGCTAGGACTTTGGTAGAAATAAAACAAGTGATATTAAAGGAGTTCAAAAGGCCGAAGTCAGAATTAGAGTATATTACTGAACTAAAGGAGATCAAATAGGTGCAAACAAAGTTAGTATGGAATTACAATCAGTGATTTAAGGATGTAATGGGGAGACTGAATTTCCAGATTCCAGATCAGCAACATCAAGAGTGGTTCATTGCAGGATTACTACCCCACATTTGTAGAACACTAATTTAACATAAGGTTGTGTCGCAACTCGATGCACTAGAAATTGCAATGAAATTAGAGTCGTCACCGATAGGAGACACTGGGGGAATGGTGCAAGTTTAGACATCGTTAATCGTATTAAAATTTCAACTGGCTAAGCTTACCAAAGGCAAGGAAAAATAAGAACAAATTTGGTGTACCAAGTGCAGGACGGAGGGCCACCACAAGGACGAATGCCCAACATTCGTGCAGTACTTGGAAGCAGGAGCACCGAATCCACTACCCGAAGGAGGATACTGCAATATATATAATAAATTTGGACAGCATCCCACTAATTTTCCATTACTCTAGAAATATCATAGTACTCCAAAGAACTTGTTTTGTAATTTTTGCAAATCAGTAGGGCATGAAGAAAAGGATTTTCATGTGTTCGACCTACTAAAGGAGAACACATCGGATATATACTGGATCCAGGAACAAAATACCGATGTGGATGGGAGTGGTGCATAGTATAACACTCAGAGAGGTTTCAATTACAGGAACAAAGCAAATTTTGGCAGAGGACGAGGTAGAGGAAATTTTGGTCGAGCAGGACAAGGACCGATTATCTGTTATAACTGTAATCAACTTGGACACTTGGCCCGAGATTGTCAGAAGCCATGTACCACGTGCACATATTATAGAGATGCAAAAAAGGACTGTCCCCAACTAGTTGCAAAATGGAAAGCTAGAGACAACCCAAATCAAAATCTGCATCAGAATCAGAATGTAAATGATATCATTTGAAAAATGCAGTGAAGGACCAAAAATCATAGTCGTTACACGTGGAGGAGCTTGCATAGGCATTGATATGGAAACTCAAGGAAATCAAACAGAGCATTGGGTAAGGAATTCAACGGGGCCTATGTCATCATTCAACCCACAACAGGAAAAAGATACATATCAGAGAACACAAAAGAAAATACTTGAACCACATGGGGAAGCATCCACATCATCGCTACCTCATCTAGAAGACCCAGTGGTACCTTAAAAGTAAAGTACACAATAAGTACACTAACCGAATTCTTAAAAAGTTGTGTAGAACTAATGAGAGATAGAACTACACTTAGTATATTATACAACATGATTGATCATTGTGCAAAAGGAAGGGACACCCCTGTCACACAACAAATGGTAAACCAAGTAATATGCAGGAAGAGAACCAATGGGGAATTCAATTTTAATGCACAGATTGGGGAATAGGATGTGGATAATGATATCCTAGACTTAGGATCGGATGTGAATGTACTACCTAAGCAGACATGGGAGATGATGGGTGAACCTGAATTAATATGGTCCCCTATCTAGTTAAGGCTTTTGAATCAACATAAGATAGTCTCGATAGGGAGACTAATGGGGGTACCTGTAAACATAGATGGGGTGTGCAACATGGTAGATTTTGAAGTTATTGACATCGTAGGTGATAGTCAACCATATCTAGCTTTAATGGGACTGGAATGGGTGGTTGATAACCAGGTAATTATTAACTTGAAAAGAAGGGAGATGATCTTTGAGTTCAGGGATCTAAAGGTTACTGCACCCTTGGACCCATCAGAAGGGAATATATATACATAGTCAATAAGAGAAAATTACATGGAAAATTTATATAATCTGACTACACGAATGGAGGATTATGTTGATACAATAGTGTATGGTGTGTTTAGTTGGAGAAGTTTAAGTTTGTGTGCATCAGATTCAGAAGTTGGTCTAGAGAATTGGAAGAAGAGGATGCATGAAGTATCAACTAGAAGATGTGCTCGTATAAACTGATCTTTGCGTTGTATTGGCACATAACTATATGACCCACCTAAGTACGATGGACTAACTGAGATTAATGTGTTTATAAAAGAATTTGAATTACATGTACCTGAACAACAGAGGTTGTTAGCACTAGATGTCTTCTTAAAAGCATCTCCAACTAGATGGTGGGTCGCACATAGAAATAGTATTAAGGACTGGGCATAGTGCAGTAGACTCATGCAGATATGCTTTGGACCTGAAGCAAAAGTAAGTGCACAAAAATACATAGGAGAAAGTAACCCGGTGGATCATGTGGAAAAATGTAGAGCTTTATGATGCTCAATATCATAAATAGATTGGACGCATTGATTCATACACTCGTTGGACACAATCCCAAGGAATTGGTATTTAGAATTGGAGATGCGTAGAGAGACAACAACATGGGAAGGATTGGTCCATAGATTCAAAGTCATGTTCACATTTGAACATGAATCTCCCTCCATACATGCAACCCTATAGGTCATCCGAACAAATATCTTCTCAAAGGTAGAATCGGTGGAAGAAGAACCCTTAGGTAGTTCACATAAAGCCAAATTAACGGTCCATAAGCTATTAGAATGATATAATGTCACGGAGTAGGAATACGATGAAGGGGATCCCAGGAATGTCCAGGTATCATAGATAGAAGGCACATGCCTAGTAGAAGGGATAGAGATGGTATTCGTTGCATACACACAACTAATAAAGACAAAGAAAGTCAACATTGGGACAACAGAGAATCCTAAGTTTGTGCACATAGGAGACTATTGGAACGATGATACAATTGAGAAGGTGGAAAATTTATTATGAGAATATCATGACTTATTTCCCACTACATTCTCAGAGATTAAGGGGATAGTAGGAGACTTAGGGGAGATGAAGATTCCACTAAAACCTGGAGCTAATCCAATACAATAGAGACCATAGAGATTGAACCCGATGTATAAGAAGGTTAAGGCTGAACTAGATAGAATGCTCGACACAGGCATCATTGAACCAGTCGAATAATCCAAATGGATTATCCCTATGGTGGTGCAAGACCAAAATACTGGAGGGATTAGAATCTACGTCAAATTAAGGAAGTTGAATGAGGCATGCTTACATGACCCATTCCCAACACCATTTATTGATTAAGTACTAGAGAATGTATGATCCAGGTGGATATTGGTGGCCACCCACCTTTTCCAACTGGCTCCTCTTGTCAGTTTTTAGTTCAACACATTCTTTTGTACTTCTTTGTAATTGTGGGTTCTACATCTCTGGGGTTGTATGAATCCCTACACATCTTCCAGGTGGAGACTGGTGGCCACCCACCTAATCCAACTGGCTTATTTTGGAAGTTTTCATGTCAGCACATCTTTTTGTACTTCCATGGTCGTTTTGGGGCCCTAAACAATGTTTTTTTGGCGTGCCACAGTCAAACTATAAACATAGTCAGAGTTTGACAACATAATGCGTAGTTCTTGAAAATACCTTTCCAACGGGCTATCACGTGCCTAAAATGGAGATTGTATGCAAAAGTTACGACCACGAGAAGTTAATGTACTAACTTACCCAAACATGGCCCACATTACTTCTGGTGTTTCATCTAATAGGGTTAGGTTTTTGGATGTCTAGGGTTTTGGCATTCATGTTTATCATAAAAAGGCCTTCGGATCCTCATTGTAATCATCTTCTTGTGAATGAGTGTAGTTGTCCCATCTCTTCTTAGAGATAAAGTTTCCACCATTTTAGCGAGTCTTGCACTCTGTATTTTCGTAATCTCTTTACAATTCTTTCATTAATAGAAATCAAGTATTGTTGTATTTCTCTGTTTCTGACAATTTTCATGAGTATTTCATTGGAATATATCTTCTTTCATTTCATTCTGAAAATAATCCAAATCAGTGGTATCAGAGTAGGATGCTCTTGATCGTTTTTCAGCGCATGTACCCGATGAGGTCTGAGTATAGCCAGTTGGGTCTCGAGCTTGTCTCTCTTAAGGAAAATCACTCTCGCACACCCAAGAAACACTCAATGGTGGCATAAAAGAAAAACAATGGAGCAGAAGATTATATTAACCTATTGCTTGAGCAAGCTCTCGCATGACAAAGGAACGAAATGATGGAGAATTTTTCACACATCCTTCAATGCCTTCCAATAGAAACATGCACATTTTCATCAAGCGACCATTTTGGAGGAACCTCTCCCTTCAAGGTACAAGTTAATTTTGATATTCCCATATTTGAAGGTCAAATAGACGCGGATTCCCTAGAAAAATGGTTAAATCTATTAGAAGGTTATTTCTCCATTCACAATTTTTCCTACAGGGAAAAGATCACCTTCACACTCCTCAAAGCTCTCCCCCATGTCAAACATTAGTGGGAAACTTACTGGGAGCAAAGTTTCATAGAGGAATCTGGAATATATGGGGTCGATCCGACTTGGGTTTTTTTTGTGGATGCGGTCAAGGAACAATACTACCTTGTTGATAACTATGAAGACCAGTACATGAGATGGACCGCACTATGGCAAGCTGGGTATCAAAGACTCCTAGCGACATCTGGTTCTGAAATACCATGGGGCTCTGCATAGGTACATCCAAACCGAAATGGATTTCCTAAACATCTCATCATTGGGAGATGCCTATCGATATGCTATCAAAATAGAGAAGAAATTTACGCACCACAACAAATGGGAATTCGGGTCTGCAAATATGAAACAACAAAAGCATGGTAAAGACGGTCCTAACCAATAGCCTATAGACAACCAGTCCAAGACACAGAACAAGAAGGGTAAAAGAAAGATGAAGAATGACACTCAGAAGTGGTGTGACTTCCACAAAATCCCCTGGCACAACACTGATGAATGTCGCTCGAAACAGTCATTGGTGGTTGAGGTCAAAGACACAGAGATGAACCCTGATTCAGAATCCAATTCAAAAAATATTGAAAAAGACAGATCATTGACACGGACCCCACTGCTACTTTTGTGACCACTACAATTCAACCAGAAGAACTAGTAGATCCTGAAGAGGGGGAGCGCTTATTCGATTCACAGATGTGGGTGAAGGGGACCTTGTTGCATTTCGTTGTTGATAACGACAGCCAGAAAAACCTCATCTCAGCTAAGGTCGTCAAATAGTTGGGGTTCTTAACAACACCACACCCACATCCATACAACATCTAGTGGCTTCACCACGGGCGATATCTCACTATCAGCCAACAATGTCGCTTGTCTTATGGCATCCAACCCTTCAAGGATGAGGTAGTGTGTGTTGTTTCCCCTATTGATGTATGTGATGTTGTTTTGGGCCAACCATATATGTGGAAACATCATGTTGTCTATGAGTCTAGACCCTATAATGTCATTATTACTCTGGGAGGTAAACTCTATAGGATATCAAAGGTAGTTCCGACTACTGCTCCACCAAAACAATTTCGCAAGGTAATCTCTCATACTGCAAAATTCATCCTCTTCCTAATATGTTCAAAGGATGCAAAGAAGACCACTACAACCATTGCAACCTCAACACCTTCTATCCAACAAAAACAGATTGTCGAAGAGAAAGAAGATATTTTTTCTTCACCTACAATGGTGCCTACACAATGCCCCGCCAAACCCAGAGACAACAGGTTGGTGGAACAAATTCAACCCCGCCAACAACAATTTCATGATAGCCTTCCAGTACAGACCAAGCAACACAACTTATCCAACAAGGCACACAAATCACCAAGATTCATATTCAGAAAACGTTTTCCCCTCTTCCCTGGGCACTCAACACAATGGAGACCATTGCTTCCTAAGGGGGGAGGACTCGTCCAGGTGGATATTGGTGGCCACACACCTATTCCAACTGACTCCTCTTGTCATTTTTTAGTTCAACACATTATTTTGTACTTCTTTGTAATTGTGGTTTCTACATCTTTGGGGTTGTTTGAAGCCCTACACATATTCTAGGTGGAGACTGGTGGCCACCCACCTAATCCAACTGGCTTGTTTTGGAAGTTTTCATTTCAGCACATCTTTCTGTACTTCCAGGGCCGTTTTGGGGCCATAAACAATTTTTTTTTGTGTGCCATAGTCAAACTGTATATGGAGTCAGATTTTGATGGCATAATGCGTAATTCTCGAAAAGACCTTTCCAACGAGATATCATGCTCCTAAAACGGAGATCGTATGCAAAAGTTACGACCCCGGGAAGTTAATGTACTAACTTACCCAAACGGGGCCCACGTGACTTTTGGTGTTTCATCTCCTAGGGTTAGGTTTTTGGATGACTAGGGTTTTGGTATTCATGTTTATCATAAAAGTGCCTTCAAAGCCTCATTGTAATAAATCTTCTTGCGAATGAGTGTATCTATCCCATCTCTTCTCAGAGATAAAGCTGCCACCATTCTAGCAAGTCTTGCACTCTGTATTTTTACAGTGTCTTTACAATTATTTCATTAATAGAAATCAAGTATTGTTGTATTTATCTGTTTCTTGCATTTTTCATGAGTATTTCATTGGAATATCTTTGCTTTCATTTCGTTCCGAAAATAATCCGGATCAACGTAGGAGTTCAAGAAGCGTATTCATTTACTGATGGATTCTATGGGTACCATCAGATAAAAGTAGCGTATGATGAAAGACATAAAACCACATTTGCAAAAGAATGGGGAAGTTATCAATACACGGTGATGTCATTTGGATCAAAGAATGCCCCTCCAGTGTTTTCTAGAGTGGTTGTGGTCACATTCAAAGAGTTCATCCATAATTTTTTGGAAGTGTACTTAGATGATTGGACGATATTCAGTCTACTACAAGATCATATTGAAGTTCTTCGACTCATGTTAGATCGATGCAGATAGTTTTAGATTTCGCTGAACTTTAAGAAATGAATCTTTCTTGCACCATTCGAAATTCTACTAGGACATATAGTATGCAAGCAAGGCCTATTGGTTGGCCCAGCCAAGATCGTCGTTATTATGGAATTAGCACCTCCAGCCTCACTTGGATAGATAAGAGAAACTTTGGGCCATACAGGTTATTACAGGAAGTTTATTAAAGGCTACGCACATATTACAACACCCATGGAAACGCTGCTAAAGAAAGAAGTCAAGTTCCAATGAAATGAGGATTTCCAGAAGGGGCTAGACACACTGAAACAGATACTGGCCACTGCACCCATTTTAGTCTTCCTAGAGTGGGACAAAGAGTTCCATGTCCATGTCGATTCATCATCCGTTGCAATGGGTGCAGTGGTCTCACAATCAGGAGAATGCGCAACCGATCATACGATTTCGTTCGTGAATAGGAAACTGTCTATATCTGGAAAAAATTATACCACTACAAAACGGGAAGGATTGGCCATGGTCTATGCACTCCAAAATTTCAGACATTACCTACTTGGGTCTCACTTCAAAATGTACACCGACCATTTTGCATTAAAATACTTAGTCAATATGTCTGTCTTAGGAGGAAGAATATGCAGATGGTTGTTACTATTTCAGGAATATAATTTTGAGGTCATCGTAAAACCCATGAAACTGAATGTAGGACTAGATCATTTCTCATGGATCTTGACATGAGAGGATGCAGGTAATTTAGATGATAATTTCTCGGATGCACATTTATTCGTAGTCAGGATGGTGGATGATTATTTCACAGACATTGTGGAGTTTCTACATACAGGTGTGGATCCCTCCGACATGACAGTGGCACAGAAGAAACAATTGGTAGTCAAGGTAGCAGACTATCAACTAATTGTAGGGAACTTATATAAGTTAGGGAAATATGAAATC
>ML807407.1:71805-83033 GCA_009831015.1 Picea engelmannii
TTTGGTCATATAAAGTATTTGGTGGAAGAACTCCAAAATATTTGTCAATGTCTTCTCATACACTTTATCCACCTATAAATGATGTCCTTCTCATACACTTTATCCACCTATAAATGATGTCCTTAACATATATTGGAGGGTATCAGTATAATGTATCAACATGTATTTTAAACTCTTACATGATATCGATCTAATATTCATTCTTTTAGTTAATATTAGTGTAATATTTTTACCTAGAATCCATAAAATAATGTTTGTCCTCAAATATTTTTTTAAAAATATCTTAGTTTCTTCATGTCCCCCTTTTTTCATATAAGTTCACATAATATTTTGTTGCATCAAAATTATATAACAATGATTTTCTCTCTCTCATTATTATTTGTCTATCAACAATTTTCCTATCAACAAAATATTATCAAATCATATTTGAGGGGTATAAGGCTCTCGTAAGAGATCTCCAACTAAAATGGATTGGGAAACATGGAGGGATTTTCCATCACTGTCACGTTAGTTATGCTCACACAACTCGCCATCTTTCTCTCTGAGTTGCAACTGCTTGCTTCTCTAGAGAAAGAGAGGCAAAAGGTCTAGTGGCCTCTATGGGTTTCTGTCTATCAAATCCAATGCCACTTGTTTCCAGGCGCTCGTTGACCATGCCATTCTCTGTCAAGTGCCCGTGCTATTCTGGAACAACACTCTCTTCAACTAATATACTTTTTTCTTCTAGAATTTTCGCTGGTGCTTCTTCTTTGGGCAATGATTATTCAATGTTTTCTTGTGCTTTCATTTCAACAACTACCCTTTTGGTATAAGCTTCAGGTACAAACACTTCTTTAGTAGGATTAGGTTCATCGCCGACTTGGACGGATTCCTCCTCAGATTCCAGCTGAGCAGATTTTGCTGCGGGTTCCGAGGCAGGACTTTCATCCAATGTTTTCTATGTGGTAGGAACATTCTTAGCAGGAGTAGAGGCAAAATCTTCTTAGTCGAAGGCATTTTCAGTCATGGGTTCGATCTCTGTAAGTTTCATAGCTTCCTCTACGACATTCACCTGTTCTTCACTTGCAATCATTCCAACTAGTGTAACAACCTGCACAAACAATTCATCACCGTGATTACCGAATAGTTAATTGATAAATGCTTTGTTGTAGAGGATAAATCGATTTACATCTTTCTCAAATCATAGATCTGCATATTAATAAAAGACAACTTATTGAAATTCCTGATTGTTAATGCAAATATGGGATTCATAATGGTTAAGGTCATTATTAATGGGAAGATGGGATTCATAGCTCTTTAGATATGATTCGAGACTATTAATGCAAAATGAGATTCATAGCTTAATTTTTTTTATTGTTTATCAATTCTTTGAAGTTCCAAATTTGGTCTCAACAAACCGTGATCATCATAATGCAAGTTAAAGGATTGAAAATGAAGAGTAAATTTGAAATATTAAGATCAAATCAAGAAAGACGATAGAGATGATCTCTGCAAATGCCTTAGTGAATAACAACCTCACAAATATTTACGTACATAAGAGTCAAGCAAATAAGGAGGCCTTGGTTAGTGAACATTAACTCTGATAAGCTAATTTAACTTGATAGTTAAGTTTATTTATATTTGGCTAATAAAATTAGAATAATGAGAAAAAGATATACTATAACGAAATTATTAATTTTTAAGAGAAATTCAAAATCAATTTTTTGGTTATTAATTTAAAGAAGAAAACTAATTTTATAACAATAAGCCTAAAATACTAAATTTTATTGTCAAAACAATTTTAATAAACATAAACTTTATAACTTAATTAATAATAATTATAATGATTTATTTCAATTTTAATAAACATAAACTTTATAACTTAACCAATAATAATTATAATGATTTATTTTAAATAACTTAATCAAAGAAGTAATAGTCATCATAAATAACTATGTCATCATAAATAACATACTTGAAAAAAATTACTTAAAACATATTCTTAGTATGTAACTCCGCAACTACAGATCCGTCTTAACTCCGTAAAGTTGTTGATTATTGAATCTGCTCTATAAAATTTTAATGCCTGGTAGTATGGTTTATCATGTAGATTTTGATCTTTAACATTTTCCTTTCTCTTCTCCAGCTCAAAGCATTCATATAATGTGAATTCTGCGTTTGAAAAATGCTTTAGTAGCCATCTCTAATGGCAGCCTCTGTCTCTCTGATAACCATCCTCACCAGTTCACATTTTCTTCTATTAGTACAGACATTTGCAGTCACTGTATCTAATGAGTAGGTTCAGAGATTATTTACGTGTTTTCTAGGGTTTGCATGTTTTTTATGGTAACGATGGAGCATGCATTATGGTATTCTGTTTTTTAACTCTAGCTCAAGCTATAAATAGTTTTTCTTCTAATTTTTTTTTCTTAATTAGTGTGTGGTGTTTTGTATTTAGCCAACAAAATCCACTGAATTCAGTGAAACGTTTAGGGGTTAGTTGCTATTCTTGACAAGGCCAAGTTGAATTTGAATTAATATTGAAACCGACAAGGCCAAGTTGAATTTGAATTAATATTGAAACCAGTATGGATCCATCTTAACCTCGGATTTATCAAGTGTCGAGAGGGATCAAATATTTCGAGGTGCAAACGTCTCCTTAATTTTTTCACTCTAAAAGAGGTTTTCACCTCAAGATATTTGATCCCTCTCGACGCTTGATAGATCTTGGGTTAAGATGGATCTAGGTTGGTTTAAGATGGATCACTCTAAACATTCTTCAATTATTTCTTTAAGGATGCAATATATGCTTCATTGTTCCTTGTTATCAAAATATCATCTACGAACACCACAAGATATACAACAATTTTTCCAACATTCACGATAAACAAAGTTGCATCATTAAGATTAAAATGCTTGAAGTTGATTTTTAAAAGATGCTCAATTAGATCTTCATACCATGCATGAGAGGTGCTTAATTAAGGCCATACAAAGGTTTGATGAGCTTGCATACCTTACATTCTTGAATCTCCACAACAAATACTTTTGGTTAAGACATGTAGACATTCTCTTTCAAATATTCATTCAATATGGTTATCTTCACATCTATGTGATGAATCTTGCACCTATTTTGTGTTGCTAAAGCCAACACAACACAAATGGTAGCCCATTTTGCTATGGGGGAAAAAGTATCCTCATAGTCTATTCCTTCTTTTTTATGCATATCCTTTCACCACAAGCCTTGCCTTATGCTTGTCAAGTGAGCCATCTAATTTGTACTTTTTCTTGTAGAACCACTTGTAGTCAATTGGTTTGGTTCTAAATGGAGGATCCACCAAATTCCATGTCCCATTCTTGATGAGAGCATCATACTCCTTCTACATAGCTTCTTTCCACTCATCATGAGAAACAACTTCTTCAAAGGAAGTTGGTTCAAAGTTAGTAGATAAATTCAATTCACCATCGTATGACACTTCCATATTATTAACATCACCTGAATCTGAATCATCTACATCACCTCCATCACCTTGTCTTGTTGGAATTCTAGTTCCTATCTTTCCATCGTCATTAGGACAAACACTTTCAAGCGTCTTCATGACCCACTTTGGAAATTTATGTGACGTTCCATGTTGGTCAACTAATTGAGATGGTGCTACATTCCCATCAAGATTCAACCTTTCAATCCTCTCAATAACATCATCCAATTGAACCTCGTGTTCTAGTGAAGTGGTTGGATCTTCCGCATGAGGGAGATGACACTTCAAAATGAGATTCCAAAGATTTATCCAAGATAGGGATCCCTGTTCCAAGATGTGGAATTTCATTATCAAACCCATGATATATATTTACATGGGTAAATCTATCAACATGATCAAAATGTTGCTCAACAATCTTGTCTTTTTTAGTGGAATCAATAAAATTCACGTATCTGGAAAGAATGAACTTTTTATTTATCTCATTGTAAAGATGATATGCATTGATGGTATTTGAGTACCCTAAGAAGATGCACTTCTGAATCCTTTCACCTAGTTTGTTTCTTTTCTCCTTAGGATTAATACATAACAAGTGGAACCGAAAGCCCTGAAATGCCTCACCGAAGGAATGTGGTCACACCACATTTCATAAGGAGTCTTGTTCCCAAGAGCATGATATGGACTTTTTTTACTCAAATACATTGCACACAGAACTACATCAGTCCAAAACATCAACTTCACGTATCTGGAAAGAATGAACTTTTTATTTATCTCATTGTAAAGATGATATGCATTGATGGTATTTGAGTACCCTAAGAAGATGCACTTCTGAATCCTTTCACCTAGTTTGTTTCTTTTCTCCTTAGGATTAATACATAACAAGTGGAACCGAAAGCCCTGAAATGCCTCACCGAAGGAATGTGGTCACACCACATTTCATAAGGAGTCTTGTTCCCAAGAGCATGATATGGACTTTTTTTACTCAAATACATTGCACACAGAACTACATCAGTCCAAAACATCAACTTCACATTCTTGAAAAATAGCATGGAATGTACCATATTCAAGAGTGTCTCGTTCATTCTTTCTGCTATACGATTTTTTTTAGGATTGTATGGAACAATGCTTTTGATGCTTAATTCCATGTTGGAAAAAATAGCTTTCAAACTCATTAGAACTATATTCCCCTCCATTATCAGTACGAAGAGTGTCAATACAAGATTGTGCTTCATTTTCAATCCATACATGAAATTTTTTAAATGTTTCAAATGCTTGAGATTTATGTTTCAACAAATAAAACCAACACATCTCAGTGTAATCATCAATAAAATCCATGATATATTTATTACCAAAGAAATATGTGAAAGGCATGGGGCCACACAAATAAGAGTGTACCAACTCTAGCTTTCTACATGCTCTTGAGGTGGAATCATGAAAAGGTTGTTGGTTTTGTTTACCAAAGATACATGCATCACATTGCTTCAAATTCCATAGAATGGTAGGTAGACCAGAAACATCATTTTTCTTCAACATATGAAGACTATCATAACTGATGTGCCCAAATATAGCATGCCACAAGAGACTAGATGACAATTGATGGTGTCAAAGGCGCAACGAAATTAAAAACACACATACACTATTATTTGCAAAGCAAGGGACGCCAGAAAATATGCTTCAATCCCCTGAAGGGGGAGTTTTTATTATAAAACCATTCTCGTATATCCAATTTGCGTACAAATGGTCCCTTACATAACTATAGGTGATCATAAGAATTATTTCATAATTAGCTAATTAGTTTCAACAAATACACAACCATCTCTCTAATTAACTCCTATGATCTCTCCACAATATCTCCATGATTCTCTCAACAATATTCATCCCTACATCTACTCATTTCTCTCCATCACTCATTCATACATAGACTTCTAGAATTAGTCTACATTATTAAATTTTTCTTCATATTTCCATTAAATATTACAAATAAGAATGTACCCTTCTTAAATTGGTCCCTTTTCTCTTCCACACCCTTGGTCTTATTTTCTGGTTTTCCACGATCTTGGGTCTTCATCATTCTCAATATTATTTAATTTCCATCATATACCTACAACCATAAATATAAGTTGGCGTCCATATAAAAGAGCAACCATCCACCGAAATACATGGGTTGCCAACCGCTATATCCGCTAGTTCACTAGGAAACTCTTTCTTGTACATGGTTCATCAACCATTCTTCCATCATGCATCCACATACCTGCACCTTTATTCCCCTAGCATCACCATCATCATCATCCTCGTCTTGGGCCTTTGACATACCTGTGGCCATGCTCTCAATGCTCTTGCATCAAACTCCCAAGGAACAAAAATTATTCATGGACTCCTGTCCATGAGCTCCCTGTCACCTTGCAAACTTTTGTTTCACAGTTTTCTTCACACAAGCTCTTTATTCATGACTTGCAATCTATTTTTCATGCTCAAATACACAAGCCTCTTTTCATGACTTGAAATTTTGTTAACTGCCTCAGATCGACGTTTCTGTCAGATGTGGACTATCTCAAATCAGCGGTTCTGCCCACAGTTGAGAAAATTTTCTCTCATGGATTTCATTACATTAGTGGTTTCAGCTAACAAAAAATTATTACAAAGTTTTTTTTAGAGTACCCTGAACTTTACAATTTATGGGGAATACATGCCTCATCAGGCTTACATCGGGTACATACACTTTCATTTCAATTAAGCAATCTAGTCTTTATACAAACATAAGACTAAGATCATCATTAATACATTATCTAAGGACCAATAAACTTCTTAGAGATGTCGTGAATTTATTGTATCTACATCTCAAATCACACAATACTTTTAATACCGTGTTTTGCTTACTTTTTTGTTCTTCCCCTGCTTCATTTCTGACATTTTTCTATGTCTGTCTTCTACCACTTCTTTCTTTTTCTTTCCTTGAATCCTTGTTTATGCCCTTTGCTTTCTCCTTTTTCTTCTTTCGTTGACACATAAGAGTCGTTCTATTTCAACTTTCCCCATCGTCAGAGTCTATGTCTTCTTTCACTTTGTTGTAGGTTCTTTTTCAACCCTTTACCTGACTATCCATAATCATTATCCTTTATTCCTCTGTGAGCTTCTCTATGCTCACTGTGAGCTACAAATAGCCTTTGCAGGAACAACTCTGTTTCACTTTGCTACACAATACCTCACCAAGATTCTCTCATGAACATGGCCATTTGGTATTCTTGGTTCCTTCCGCTAGAATCCTCTGAGCTTTCTCTACTCCTCAGTTGCCATAGTTGTAGGCTTCTACATCTTCTCACTTTCTCTCAAGAGCTTCACATGTTCCTTTCTCTAGACAACTCTACCCACATTTGCAATTGTGGAGTTTTCTTAACAACTTTTATCCAACCATAGCTTGAAGTTGTTCTTCTTTTTGTTACAACTTCTCTTGCTGTAGGGTTTCTGCCATAAATCCTCTATTCTCTTTAAGTCACCTTTATGAAGTCTACATCCTTTCCTTTATACCAAACTTCTTTCCACTGTAGTGTCTTGTCGAAGTCTGTGTATTTTATCATCAACTTGCTTGAGATCTTCTTCATGCTTTTCCTCATGTCTTCATCATATTTTTTCTGGTACTCAATGATTCCTAAACATCATCTAATGTCAAAATGGCTAGTTCCAACATAGACTCAAACTTGTGACAATAGTTGGTCAAACTAAATGTTATTACAATAAAACTCAATTATTTAAACTAGACTTACATTTCTATATAGTCAAGACATGACAATCTCTAACAATTTACTTGACTTAACAAGATTGAATTTCAACATTGATAAGACTTAATGATGACCAAAATCACCTAGCCACATGTGCACTTGACGCTCAATATTTTACTTGACTCATCAATTTATCTTTTTACATCAACAATTGCTTTGCACCTTATTTTGACTCCAACATAGACTTCTTGACTTTAATTCCTACTCTCTGATGACATGACTTAACATAATTTGTTAGGGTGTCGGGTATCACCGATTATGCACCCCTAGTCTTTTCCCATAACATTCTTAGGCTATCAACTTTATTACATCAAAATAATCTCTAACTTTAACTCCTAACAACAAACATATCTCTTGACTACATCATTACATGACTCTTTACATTAATTTGCAAAAGAGCGTTTTAATTTCAGAGTCTCAACTTTCCCATATGATCTTCGACTCAACACTCTTGACTTTCATCTTTTAATATGACTCTCTTCTAATATGGACTTGACTTGTATTTCAATTATACCTCATTACATAAGTACGACCCTTCAACTCACACTTGTACTTGACTTTGAATTTATCTCTTTACATTAGTGATTACTTTCAACCTAAACTTAGGCATCAAAAATAACTTTTCTTCTCTTAACCAAAAAAAAAAATCCCATTACAAAAATGAGACTACTTTTAAAACCTCATGACTAACCCTTTTCACTTTTTCCTTTGAAAATATATTACCTATCCCAAGTTTTTAGAAAGTAAACATCTTTTTTCTTACACTTCTCGCTTGAAGAACATATGTCAGTCTTATAAGAGAAAAAATTATATCATTCTTTTAATATCACTCTTTCAACGTGGAATAATAACATACCTCTCCTTTTGAAAGTTGTACCCACTTCCAAATGAAATTTTATTCTGCCATTCATTAGAAACTTTGTGTTCGATGGGAATAGAGTCTTCATGCTCAGGGTACGCATTGTCTCCCCGCTGCACAATCTTGTCGCCTTTGTGTGATATACCTTTTGTGACTACTATCAGGTTTTCCATCCATCTCATTAAGATTCGAATTCTCTTGAACAATATTCCATCTCCACGATAGACAAATCACTTGTAGCGTTTTGAACTTGCTCAGTAATTGATGCGTTGACTTGCAAGCAAGGGACGCATATTTCACTGCTTTCTTTGCACTGAATGAAACACTTCTAAACGCCTTCTTCCATTCAATTGTTTCTGCTTCCAAGGCCAACATCGTTATCTTTCTGGCTGTTAAGATATTCTCCTTTCATCCAACATTTCTGCTTCCAAGGCCAACATCGTTATCTTTCTGGCTGTTAAGATATTATCCTTTCATCCAACAAACTCACCACTCCAAGCACATCGATATGGAGCTGGGAATCACCAGCTGGAGCAACGATCTCCAATCGTTGAGGTACTCTCGAGAGAATCCTTCCCTCGACTTCTTATGGAAACCTGACAGCCACAAGTAGTATAACACTAATAAAACCATGTTCAAATTTGTCCAAGCGACTGCTAATGTGACTCCCACGATCCTCATTTTGAAAAATGCTACAAGGAGAAAGTTTTATGGGCACGTGCAACATCAATGCTATTGTTGTGACACGTGTGAGAGGGAATGTGATGTTATGTGTTGGAACAAATATTGAAAATTTCTAAACTTAGTGTCTTTCACCAAAATTTATGTTAGTTGCGCTAGTGAGTTTTAGAACCTGGTCGCCTGGAATAAGCTTGTGTAACCATTAAGTCATTGTGCCATTCAGCGTAAACCTTTCTGCTGCAGTAAAAACTCTAAACCTCTTGCCATTTTCACCGAACTTCTCTCCTGTCAAAATCTCAAAGCTTTAAAGTTTCCCAAGGTCTCCTATTGGTCTTAGTTCACAATTCCTTGATTGTCGAAATAAGTCTAAAGTGTCAAATTACAAAAAAGAAAAAAACAAACTACAAAGTTTTGTTTTTTATATTATTTTAAAATTATTTTATATAATTTTAAATTAATATTTTAGAGTTTGGTAAAAAAAGAGAAAATTGTTGATTTAGCCAAACCTTTGCACCTTTTATAAAATTTATTGGGTCAACTACTCTTCACGTCCAATCTCTAAACTAGCTACTGAAAGCCATACACATGCCAAGTCACAAGACATCTCATACAAAACTCCAAGGAGAGAATCCATGAGAGCACCAAGGCCAAACACCCGCGATATGACACCAGTTGGCCAAGACCAAGCGCTCAAGCACCACGCATTAAGTCACATGGAGGAGGAGCTCACGAGGAGGCCTGAAAAGAGTGCAATACACGCAAAGAAAATCGCTAGAACATGGTTATACATAAGCGCCACATTCCTTTTGGGGATTTTGACCGTCAAAGGAATTCTAATAAGCCACTCCTCCTTTCCCCTGAAGCTCGAAGGCTCGGAATCGGGGTTCCATCCTTACGCATCAAATGCCAATGGGTTAAAGGTTCCAGCTGTCAAATGAAAACTCCCTCTGTCAAAAACAAAAAGGGGCAGAAGTCGATCATCTGAGTATTCGTGCGCAGGTGGCAAAGGAAGAGATAATAACACTGATGAGAAGATACAGAAGAGAGTTGGACGGGTTTCTAAACACATTATCATGGGCATCCTCACCCTAGTTAGCTCATTGCACAGTAACTGCTCGATGGAAAATGTTTAATTCCAGATATTCAATTTGTGGTTTATTGCTCCCTTCAGGGGCATTATTACAACTGGTGTGTTGGAGATACGATGGAGCGAGGTTGGTATCAATGATCTATGAGGACACAAACAGTTTTGGTGGGTTGGGAGTGTGTCAGCCCATGGTTTTGGATTGTTGAAGATACTTACTAAAGTCTAACATTGACATGAACTTCACCGTAACATCTAAAGGTGAAGATGTTGGTCATGATAAAAAATGACACACATGGAAAACAAGAGTGTCTACGAGAAAGAATCACATCTAGAGCTGTGTCCAAGTGCCCATAAAAATCTCAAAGTACTCACATATGCCAATAATCCTCAGGATAGAGTTTTCCATTGAAAACATTTGTGAGTATAAGGTAAATGCGCACAAGAAAGAAATGCCCAAAAATTGCCAAAGAGTTTTTGTGGGTTATTAGCAGCAATACCTTAATGTGCAAATGGTACAGAAATGATAATTCCATTGCCTGTAGTAATGAATCCAGAGGATGTTTCTATAACTAGAGTAGATCAGCATCTGAGAAGGCATGATAAACAAAATTTCCATGGCCGTATGGTTCTGGTTCGCAGCCTCATGACAGTGGTGCCCAATGTCATATATTTAATGAGCAAGCCAGGAGAAAAGGGTCAAAGGTTTACTGATATAGATATGTTTGAGTGGCAGTAGTACGTTCAACAACAGTGTTTGGAAACTTTTTCTTTTTCCCAATTGTTTCCCATATGCAGAGCAACATCTAGTGCAACGAGGACCATCCAACAAGCATTTAAATATGGATAATGATGCCAGAGATAGATCTGAGTAATGACTAGAGGTAGACTTGTACCTGTGGATTTTGAGCTACAGAATTCGTAATTTTGGGCTATTTGGTGAATGTCTCAAGGGCATATTACAGACTGCTGGACAATGAGTACATAACAAGAAGAACTATCCTTCTTTTTGCAACAAATCCATATCACTAATATGAAGGATACTGGATTTGTATCTCATGAAAAGAAACAGAGCATGGCAGCTTTAGCAAACATAGAAAAGTGTTACAGCAGTCAGCAACAACAATCATAGTGACAATGATTATGGTAACTGTAACGAATATATGCTGAACAAAAGATAGTAAATACATCCGGGAACAAACGAAGATTCAAACGAAGCGCCAACAACTCCAATTGAAAACCAATAACGTATGCATACTGTTAAGATCATGTTATATTTTTAGGCAGAGGTTGTGGGTAACCCAAGGGTTTTTTCAGTTGAGACAAATTTTGTATAAATAAATAGATTGTAGATCTATTTAGATGGAGGGGGGGGG
>ML807407.1:83066-113795 GCA_009831015.1 Picea engelmannii
GCGACAACCCGAGAACCTTTTGGGGGCTGGGTTTGTAATTCCATTTCTTTCAACAAATCTAGAACATAATGCCAAGAGATTCTATACCTCGTCACTGTGTAATTCTGTCTTTTCTTATATTGTTTTATCAGGTTCATATTCATTCGTTCTTCCTTATTTTACATATTCAGCTTGTAATGACTCTAATTCAATAATACCTCTGCTATAGTCATTTATTGGGCAGCCTTTTAGGTTCATCTTTTCCTCTATTTATGATGTGAGCAAAACAAGACTTGTAGCTTGATTGTTTCTGCCTAGATTACAAGTTATATATATGCATGTTTGTCTTTCAAAGTTATTTGTCATTCCTCTATTGAAATAAAGATTAGACTTATCAGAATTAGATACCTAACTCTTTGTTTCAATCTCCTTCATCCCCTATCTTCTATCCATCTTCCTTATTTTAATTAAATTAGGTAAACGAGGCCATGCCTCTTCATTTATGATCTATAAATGAGTGAAAGGTCTGTTTCAGACTTGGTTCTAGAAGCCTCATATGACTGATCAATCGAAAAATAATTATTTCATTTAAAATGTGCTAAGGCTTGGCTCTATTACAACCTAGAGTCGACTCTTGCGACAACATTTTCTATCATCGTTGCCGGGGACGGAGGAATGAAGTTATCTTCCCTGGGATACAACACAAATTTTAGATATATTCCTTGAATGTGAACAAGGGATAGGCATTCAATTGGTTTTGATCATTCACCTCACGACTCCTTGGTTCAAAGACTCTACATGATTCACTAGCGACTCCACTGGTCTCAAAATGTCGAATTCGTTCGCTACTCGGATTGTTGCGCGGTTTGCTCCTTTGGACTTTACAAATGTTTATGGTTTTCCAAAAACTATTCCAGACATTAAAATTTGGGAAGATGTCCTTCCTAAATTTGGAGGATATGAGGACGACAATCTTGCTCAACACTTGTTTGAATTCCACAAGCTCATGGATGAATTAATTGTACATCATGAAGATGTCCTCATGAAACTGTTTATGTTTTCGTTGGAAAGAGATGCTAGACTCTGGTATAAATCTTTACCCCATTCCAGTATTCCTTCATTGAAAGATTTTCACACACTTTTTCGTCAGCATTGTAAGAGGATCTATTCAACTGAAATCATTTTTGAAGATTGTTGCAATATAGAATTCATAAGACAAGAAGATCAAACAAATCCTCTTGAAGAGGAGGAAGAAATATCAGAAATTTCTCAAGTCGATGAAGATAATCAGTATGAGGAAGAGTTGGTTGATAAAAAAGTAGAATATGATAGCTCTTGTGATCATATTCAAGAAGAAGATCAAACCAAACTCCATGAAGATGAAGCAGAAAGGTTAGAAGGCCTTCAAACCAATCACAACCAAATTTGTTGCAACGATGAGGAGGAAAACACTTTTTCAGATGAAGAGCTAGATTCAAGCTCATCCATATATGACTCTATTTTTAATTATGTTGTTCAAGAGAAATACGTTCATAACGAGTTTTTTAATATTAATGATGTTGAAAATGGTTTAATTGTACAACATGATGATGAAATCGTTGGTTTAAATATTCATGAAGACCAACAATTTATGGAAGGTCATATACAATCATTGTTTGCTGATATAGAACATAGTCATTTTCCTATGGCATAATCCCTTACTTACCAGTTTCATGATCAAGTAAAGGCCCTGAAATATGACAAATTGTATGTCACCAAAAAGTCATTTCATGAAGAGTTTTAGGAGGATTGTAATCATCCAAATGTAATAGAGATTTTAGGTATGATCATTGTTGTAAATCCTCATGAAAATCAGTGCGTGGATATTCAACCATCTTTGCTATATCCTCACAAGATAGAAATTTCTGAAATTCAATGTTCCAGAACGTGCTATGAGCAGCCTGTTTATGATCCAAAAGAGCAAGAAGAGCAGATTTATTTTTCATCACACACGAAAATTTACAACAATCCTCCTTTGTTTGATGAATATGATGAAAGTGTTTCTGAAGATGATGAGCAGCAAGAAACTTTGGTTCAACAGGAAATCAATCGACAACATCATGAAATAAATCATCCTATGTATGACAACTATCAAGAAGATCTTTGGACAGCAGATGAAAGACATAAGCAAAGGTTACTGAAACAATTGATCTCTCCTCCCTGTTTAACAACTATTGAGCAACAGACCAGTAAGTTTCAATGCGACATTTTTTCATTAGAAGAAGAAACAATCAGTAGTGCACAAAGGCATTTCATACAACTTGCCCAGCAGGAGGAAGTATGGATTAACTACAAAAGCGGTATATCTCTCCCCTTCTATGATCCAGTAGCCGTTTATATGGAGTCAAAATGGGGCATTGAATTTTTTATTTCCAACTTCTTGAAGTCTAAATTTCAAAACCGTAAGTGCTTGCTCCCAGGGTATGTTTTGAAATTTGTAGCTGCTCCTATCTTTTTTTTCTCAAAGATGGAAGCATAATTAAGTTTGTTAGTCGGACATTCGCTTGGTTGATTTGGAAATTTTCCTATACTTGAACAAAGAAGTGATATCAGTTAGAGTAGATGATGTATATAAATAAGCTTGACTTCGAGCATTAGAGTACAATGATGGTTTTCAGTATGTTTCCAGTTCAGTTTGGCATCCAATATGGTTTTGATTTAAGGAATTATGACTCCATAGCCCAATGAATGCATCAACCGTTTTTTTTTTCCAGAAAGATGTAAGTAAAGTGGCAGGGTTCAAAGTTTGATAAGGATGATTTCAAGTCGCCCAATGAATGAAGGCACGTGGTCTACTATTCTTGGCGCTTTACAGGAAAGAACCATCCCTAGATGGAGCCTATGTTGGAACAAATATTGAAAATTTATAAACTTAGTGTCTTTCGCCAAAATTTATGTCAGTTGCGCCAGTTAATTTTAGAACCATGTCGCATGGCGTAAGCTTGTGTAACCATTAAGTCCTTGCACCAATCGACGCAAACCTTTCCACTGTAGTAAAAACTCTAAACCTATCGTTATTTTTGCCGAACTTATCTACCGTCAAAATCTCAAAGCTTTAAAATTTCCCAAGGTCTCCTATTGGTCTTAGTTCACAATTTCTCGATTGTCGAAATAAGTCTAAAGTGTCAAATTACAAAAAAGAAAAAGCCAAACTACAAAGTTTTGTTTTTTATATTATTTTAAAATTATTTAATATAATTTAAAATTAATATTTTAGAGTTTGGTAAAAAAAGAGAAAATTGTTGATTTAGCCAAACCTTTGCACCTTTTATAAAAGTTATTGGGTCAACTACTCTTCACGTCCAATCTCTAAACTAGCTACCGCAAGCCATACACATGCCAAGTCACAAGACAACTCATACAAAACTCCAAGGAGAGAATCCATGGGAGCACCAGGGCCAAACACCTGCGATATGACACCATTCGGTCGAGACCAAGCGCTCAAGTGCCACACATTAAGTCACATGGAGGAGGAGCCCACGCGAAGGCTCGAAAAGAGTGCAATACACGCCAAGAAAATTGCTAGAACAGGGTTATACATAAGCACTGCGTTCCTTTTGGGGATTTTGATCATTAGAGGAATTCTAATAAGCCACTCCTCTTTTCCTCCGAAGCCTGAAGGCTCGAAATCGGGGTTCCACCATTACACATCAAACGCCGATGGGTTAAACGTTCCAGCTGTCAAATGAAAATGCCCTTTGTCAAAAACAAAAAGGGGCAGAATCCGAGCTTCTGAGTATTCATGTGCAGGTGGAAAAGGAAGAGATAATAGCATTAATGAGAAGATACTGAAGAGAGTTGGATGGGTTTCTAAACGCATTATCATGGGTGTCCTCACCCTGGTTAGCTCATTGCATGGTAACTACTCGATGGCAAATTTATAATTCCAGATATTCGATTTGTGGTTTATTGCTCCCTTTAGGGGCGTTATTACAACTAGTGTGTTGGAGATACAATGGAGCGGGGTTGGTATCGATGATCTATGAGGACACAAACAATTTTGGTGGGTTGGGAGTGTGTCAGCACATGGTTTTGGATTGCTGAAGATACTTACTGACATTGACATGAACTTCACCGTAACATTTAAAGGTGAAGATGTTGGTCATGATAAAAAATGACACACATGGAACACAAGAGTGTCTACGAGAAAGAATCACATCAAGAGCTGCGTCCAAGTGCACATAAAAATGTCAAAGTACTCGTATATGCCGATAATCCTCAGGATAGAGTTTTCCATTGAAACAATTTGTGAGTATAAGGTAAATGCGCACAAGAAAGAAATGCCCATAAATTTCCAAAGAGTTTTTGTGGGTTATTAGCAACAATACCTTAATGTGAAAATGGTACAAAACTGATAATTCCATTGCCTGTAGTAATGAATCCAGAGGATGTTGATGTAACTGGAGTAGATGGGCGTCTAAGAAGGATATGGAAACAAATTTTTCATGGTCGTATGGTTCTAGTTCGCAGCCTCATGACAGTGGTGCCGAATGTCATATATTTAATGAGCAAGCCAAGAGAAAAGGGTCAAAGGTTTACTGATATAGACATGTTTGAGTGGCAATAGTACTGTTCAATAATAGTATTTGGAAACTTTTTATTTTTCCCAATTGTTTCCCATATGCAGAGCAACATCTAGTGCAACGAGGACCATCCAACAAGCATTTAAATATGGATAATGATGTCAGAGATAGATCTGAGTAATGACTCGAGGTAGACTTGTACCTGTGAATTTTGAGCTGCAGAATTCGTAATTTTGGGCTATTTGGTGAATGTCTCAAGGGCATATTATAGACTACTGGACAATGAGTACATAACAAGAACAACTATTCTTCTTTTTGCAACAAATCCATATCACTAATATATGAAGGATACTGGATTTGTATCTCATGAAAAGAAACAGAGCATGGCAGCTTTAGCAGACCTAGAAAAGTGTTACAGTAGTCAACAACAACAATCATAGTGCCAATGATTATGGTAACTGTAACGAATATATGTTGAAAAAAATATAGTAAATACATCCGGGAACAAACGAAGAGTTAGGCGAAGCGCTAACACCTCCAATTGAAAACCAATAACGTATGCATACTGTTAAGATTGTGTTCTATTTTTAGGTAGAGGTTGTGGGTAACCCAAGGGTTTTTTCAGTTGAGACAAATTTCTATAAATCAATAGATTGTAGATCTATTTAGATGGAGGGGGGGGGGACAGGCTGAGAAACTTTTGGGGGCTGGGTTTTTAATGCCATTTCTTTCAACAAATCTAGAATAAAATGCCAAGAAATTCTATACCTCGTCACTGTGTAATTATGTCTTTTCTTGTATTGTTTTATTAGGTTCATATTCATTCTTTCTTCCTTCTTTTACATATTTAGCTTGTAATGACTCTAATTCAGTAATACCTCTGCTATAGTCATTTATTGGGCATCCTTTTAGGTTCATCTTTTCCTCTGTTTATGCTGTGAGAAAAACAAGACCTGTAGCTTGACTATTTCTGCCTAGATTACAAGTTATATATATGGATGTTTGTCTTTCGAAGTTATTTGTCATTCCTCTGTTGAAATAAAGATTATACTTATCATAATTAGATACCTCACTCTTTGTTTTAATCTCCTTCATCCCCTATCTTCTATCCATCCTCCTTATTTTAATTAAATTAGGCAAACGAGGTCATGCCTCTTCGTTTATGATATATAAATGAGTGAAAGGTTTGTTTCAGACCTAGTTCTAGAAGACTCATATGACTGATCAATCGAAAAATAATTATTTCATTTAAAATGTGCTAAGTCTTGGCTCTATTATAGCCTAGAGTCGACTCTTGCAACAACATTATGTGTTCTCATAAAGATAGCCTGAGCCATAAGATCTTGAAGCAAGAACATAATGTATATGGAAACCATTTTAGCAATTACCTCATCTTGACTGCACCATATGAGAATCCTTTCAATCCTGAGATGAAATACATAGACCAAGTTGGTTCTCTTTGGGGATGATGCCTCTCATCTCCTTTTCCTGGATCAAGTCATTGCTTTTGGTGTTGTCCCTGCATGCGCTAGATGTTGTTTGTTTGCACATGTTTGTAATGTCTCAAGCGGAGGATATTTGCAAAAACTTGGACCCGAATTTATTAACTGACTGAGCACTGATAGATGTTTAATAAGAACTGAGCACCTAATAGTATGAAATGGCGTGTCAACTTTTTTGTTTCTCTACTTCACTTGTTGCTAATTCTCTTCTCGGAATCAAATTCATGCAATGAAATCTTTGGCTTCTTGCCTCCTTGTATTCATTGGTGGGTCTTTGTTCGACACACCAAGAGAAGATCTCTCCTCCATATAAACAAATCACTAATGGATAGCCTCTCGCCTCTTTTCACTTGATGACATGCAATGACCTGCAACTTGTGAGACTACTACTCGATATGGTGGCAACTCCCACAAACTTCAAAGAGTGAAATAGTTTATTTTATTGATTTGGCTCTCCAATTGATGGTTGCAAGTCAAAACACCAATCACTTCAATGAAACCTTTACACGGCTCTTTCTTCACCCTCATTCTCTAATTTTCAATGTCATGGATTTGAGCTGGTAGCTCATGATATATCGCATGAGCCTTCAATATTTCAATCTAGATCATTCTCATATATCTTTAACAACAGTGGTGGTCTTCTCCTTTTACCTTTGACCACAGATCCCTTGATTTGCAAGATGTTGATGATTGCAGCTATGTGAGACAGTCTCAAGCTTACAAACCTGAGAGAAAGCCCCTGAGAGGGGTGTGTGGTTCCTATCTGAGACAGAGATGGAACGTAGAGATGGTCTTCTCCTTATAGAGAGTTGAGAAGAACTCCAAATGATTCTCCCGTGTAACGCAATGAGAAAAGAGATATGCTGAGTTGGACGTGCCTGTGGCGGAGTAGAAGGTGAATGTGTGAAATCCCAAAGTGTTGGGTGCATATTCATGAGAAAATAAATGAATATGATGTATTATCCCCATCTGAGTAGAAGAGTTGATGAGAAACTCCATATGACTCCTATGTAATGCAGTGGGAAAGAAGATTTGTTGAGTGGACATGCCCAGTGAACGTGATCCTAGTGGTTGAGCACTAGTGAAGAAGTGGTTCTTCTTTGTAATGTAGTGAGCTAGAGATATGGAAATCCCTATGGATGTGCCCCTAGTGGATGAGCACTAGTGGGTGTAAAATATCCCTTGCTATATTGTTCAAGAGTTAGACCTTATTGTAAACCTAATTGTAATGTAAAGGGTACAGGTCGGCCCCACCTTAATGTGATTAATAATTAATGTAAAGATAATTAATCTAGTTAATATTAATTATATTGTGAGCTAGTGAGGTCGGCCCTGTTGTGCCAATAGACACTTTTGTTGATGGGTCTAGTCTAGTATAAGTAAAGGTAAATTCCCCATTGAGGAAATATATCTTTTGTGTGAGTTTGGAAATTTCAGCAAGTACATCTACTTGGGAAAAGTGCGCACCTCTCTTGGGCGCTAGTATTCTAGGGTTTGTGAGCACCCTTTTGTGTGCTAGGTTTTCTTGGTGGTGAAGGTCTTTCTCTTGAAGAATATAGCAAAGGATTGGCTGGGTTTTCTTCTCTTGTTGAGAAGGGTTTCCTAGGATACTTCTTGTGTACTTGTGCATGGTGTTTCTTCTTGTGATCTTGGTTCCTGCAACATAATTGGTTATGATTTAAGTAAAATGCTAAAATGGAATGAACTTCATGCTTAAGACTAGCTTATTGAAAAATCAACACAAGATACAATGATTTCACTTCCTTTCGGGTCATCTCTCATAACGATATAGACGACGGTGAACCCTATAATTGTGTATCCTCCCATGCCTTTAGATCGTACATATTGTAGCCAAATTGAGCTCATCGTAGAAATAAATAAAATTATGGCCCACTCCCTTGGCTACTGTGATCCTTCAATGATGACTCTTCCTAGAAGATTACAGGCAATACACAGATCGTGCACTCTCTATATTTAGCACACAGTGGGCCTTCCTTATAGGTCTCTCACTTCAATCACCAGCAATAGTCTCCTTCATAATGCTCTCCAATGAATCTGCTCTCTGGTACAGATCTGATCAAATGATTGACAAACTACTCTACTCTTCGTACCTTACTCTCACACACAAAAACTTTCTCATACACAACCCAAGAAATCCATGGACCATAACCATGCACTATGATACCAAATTATGGCATCAGAAGCGCATCAGAATAAAAAACACACATACAATATTATTTGCAAAGCAAGGGACATCAAAAAATGTGCTTCTATCCCCCGAAAGGGAAATTTTTTATCATAAGACCATTCCTGTATATCCAATTTGCTTACAAATGGTCCCTTATATAACTATAGGTGACCATAACAATTATTTCATAATTAGCTAATTAATTTCAACTAATACACAACCATGTCTCTAATTAAATCCTATGATCTCTCCATAATATATCAATGATTCTCTCAACAATCTTCATCCATGTTAGAGTTTAAGCTATTATTAGGTTTCTTTTCAATTTACTAGATAACCATAGCATAGATAGGATCACTGGGAGAAAAACAATCACAAGAGACACATCATTTATCCTGGGAAACCCTCATGGAGGAGAAAACCCAACAAAAAATTCCTTAATACAGATAGTCAATACAATGCCAAGACAATAAACCAAACACTAGAGAATATCCTCTCCCAAGTAATGCACCTCTCTCTCTTCCTTCTTCTCCAACTGTAGCTACCAAACTTGCGCTCTGGATGATCGAATGAGTGAATCAACAAATGAGGCACTGAATTCCTTTATTTATACAAACTGGCAAGTGCTAAAGGGAGGTGTCTCTTCACTGGCAGGGCTGAATTCTCTTTCCGGGTGGTTAGAACCACTTTAATTTGCTTGGGGGTCGACTTCTCAATTTGCATATTACAATTATGGTTTGACCAATCCGCAAAAGGGGATTTGGTCATTTACAATGCCTGACATGATCAATCCACAAAAGGGGATTGATCTAATGAATATTACATCAATAATAAATAGAATACTCTTTGCAGTTACAATATTTCAACACTCCCCTTTAACAAGAAGGGTATTCTACAACATCATCAGGAGAGAGAGAGGGAAACATCATCAACAATATCTGGAACACTGACTGGCGTATCTATAAATCATCGAAAGTTTTTTTCATCATCAATATCATCAACAACACAACACAAAGGCTGGAGCATCATCAACATCAGCACTAGGATGAGAGTCTTCAGCACGAGGTTGGCATCACAACACGAAGTTGGCTACACAATATCATCAACACGAAGCTGACACGTCATCATCAACATGAAGCTGGCATCACAGCACGAGGCTAACACATCATCATCATCATGAAGTTGGCATCACAGCACGAGGATGAGAGTCTTCAGCACGAGGTTGGCATCACAACACGAGGTTGGGAACACAACATCATCAGCATGAAGCTGGCATCACATCATGAGGATGGCAACACATCATCAACACAAAGATGACATCACAGTGAGAAGAGGGAAACACATCATCAACATGAAGTTGGCATCACAACACGAGGATGGAAACACATCATCATCACGAAGCTAGCATCACAACACGAGGCTGACACATCATCATCAACATGAAGCTGGCATCACAACACGAGGCTAACACATCATCATCATCATGAAGTTGGCATCACAACACAATGTTGGCAGCACATCACTACTCCCCATTTCAAGGGAGGTCCTTTTGGACTATACCAATCTTATCTCGAAAGTGCTCAAACTTTACATGATATAGAGGCTTGGTCAACACATCAGCAACCTGTTCATTTGTGCTAACATATTGGAGCTTTATGGCTCCTCTCTGCACCATATCACAGATGTAATGATATCGGATCTCTATGTGTTTTGACTTGTCATGGAACACATGGTTCTCTGTCATCTTTATGCAGCTTTGGTCATCACATAGGATCATGGTTGCTTCCATCTCTAGATCGAATAGACCTATCAACAACTTTTGAAGCCATATGGATTCACAACTGGAAGAACATGTAGCAATGTATTCTGCTTCTTTCATGTTGAGAGCAATGCTTGATTGCTTCCTACTCTTCAATGAGATCATGGTTGAACCCAGACTGAAACAACATCCTGAAGTTCTTTTTCTATCAGAGACACTTCCAGCCCAATCTGAATCAGTATAACCACTCAATCTGAAGTCATGATCTCCATCACAACTAATGCCACAATCTAATGTACCCTTAAGGTACCTCATCACATGTTTTGCAGCAACTAGGTGAACACGTCTGGGTTCTACCAGAAACTGACTCAAGGTGTTTACAACAAAACATATATATGGCCTGGTGTTCGTCAGATACATCAACAATCCAATGATTTGTCTGTACAACATAGCATCAATGAATTCTGGTGAGGTGTCAACCAAGATCTTCAACTTTGTTTCCATGGATGTATTCATGGACTTGCACTCCAACATATCAAATCTCTTCAATATTTCAACTGCATACTTCCCTTGGTTAAGGAAGATCCTCTCTGGGCTCTACCATACCTCAAGACCCAAGAAATAGTGCATTAGGCCAAGGTCTTTCATCTCAAATTCTGCAATGAGCTTCTTCTTACATTCAGTGATGAGATTTTCTTCTCCATTTAAGAATAAGTCATCCACATACAACAACAATATAACAAGCTCATCATTCATAACCTTGAAGTAAAGGTTAGAATCATCTTTACTCTTGGTAAAGCCCAAGCTCGTCAGAAAATTATCAATCCTTCCATTCCAAGCTCTAGGAGCTTGCTTCAATCTGTACAGAGACTTCTTCAACTTGCAGACATGAGTCTTCCTATCTTCAAATTCAAATCCTTGAGGTTGTTCTATATACACTTCTTCTTCAATGACACCATTCAAGAACACAGTTTTCACGTCCATCTGGTGTAACTTCCACTTCATCTTAGCTGCAAGGGATATGATGGTTCTGATTGAAGTGTATCTGGATACAGGAGAAAATGTATCTCCATAGTCATTGCCTTCCTTTTGAGAAAATCCACGAGCAACACACATTGCTTTATATTTCTCAATACTTCCATCAACAACATGTTTTATTTTGAAAATCCATTTGGAAGATACCACATCCTTGCTCTTCGATCTGGGAACCATTTCCCATACATCATTCTTTATGATGGATTGGTATTCTTCTGTTATGGCATATGCCCATTCTTTCTTCTGAATGGCTTCTTCAAAGCAGGTAGGCTCCTTCTCTAAGAGAACACACATCAAATCCATATAACTAGAGAATGACTTCGGTTTCTTCACTTGTCTCATGGTTCCTTCAGGGACACCATACTTCTCTCCATCTTGAATAAGTCCCCTTGCCCAGGATGACTTTCTCTTGTGGGATATCGTCATCTGGGGAGGTTCTTGAGATTCTATTATGTTATGATCTTCTAGAATATCCTCATGAGGGGAAGTTATGATTTCCCTCACTGGTTTTGCAAATCTAGGAGCTACAGGTTCCTCTTCATATACCTCTTCAAGATGACATCTTCTTGATTTCTTGAGTGTTTCATATTCATCAAAGGTTACATCCTTGCTGATCTCAATATGATGGTAACATGGTATATAAAATCTGAAGGCCTTGGAGACCTCACAGTATCCAACAAATATTCCCTTCTTTCCTAAAGGGTCCATCTTAGTTCTCTTCTCTTTTGGAATATGTACAAATACTGGGCAGCCAAATATTTTGAGATGGCTTACTTCTGGATTCCTTCCGAAGAACATCTCTTCAGTGGTCTCGAACCCAAGTGCACTATGGGACAATATGTTTTTTACATATACTGTTGTTTTTGTTGCTTCTGCCCATAAGTACATTGGAAGATATTGATCATGGATCATGGTATTCACTGCTTCCATTATAGTTATGTTCTTTCTTTCTGCTACACCATTTTGTTAAGGATTTTAGGGAGTGGTGAGCTCCCTCTTGATCCCATCATCTTTGCAAAGGTTTGCAAACTCTTTTGAGGTGTATTCTCCTCCATTATCTAACCTGAGTATCTTGATCTTTCTTTCAAAAAGATTTTCTATCAAGGCTTTGAATTCCTTGAATTTACTGAACACTTGATCTTTTGATTTCAAAAAGTAAACCCATGTTTTACGAGAATAGTGATCAATAAAAGATACATAGTATACATACCCACTGATAGAGGATGATGGCATTGGGCCACAAACATCTGAGTGAATGAGCTCTAGGACTCCTTTTTCTTTATTGTATCTCTTCAGAAAGGGGTTCTTGATGTTCTTTCCTTGTGCACATTCGTTGCACACACCTTCATGGTCAATCTTGAGTTTTGGTAGACCTGTGACTGCCTTGCTTACATAAGGTAATTCCTTGTAGTTGATGTGGGCTAATAGTCTATGCCAAAGTTCACATGGATTCTCAATGGAGTGGGCCATGGATACTTCTGAGTGACCCTTTAGCTTATACAAGCCACCTTCTTCTTTTCCAATAACAATTGCTTCTTCCATGGTTTTTCCTTTGGCCCACATAAGGACTTCTCCATTTATGAAGGAAACTATGAATCCTTTCTTTTATAAATATGAGATGGAGAGTAAGTTCTTTTTCAAACTTGGTACATAGAGTACATCCTTCATCTTCATTGGGGTCCTTGAATTAAGCTTGTAATTTGATTCTCCTACTCCCTTGATAGGGTATTGATAATCATCTCCAAGTGTAACTTTCTGAGAAAAATTATTTTCTGAAAGGTAAGAGAGAATGTCTCTTTGACCTGTCATGTGCTTGGAATCACCACTATCAATGAGCCAAGTGTCCTCACCAGGTGATACCAATCCTGAGAGGGAAGAGATTAAGACATAGTCTTCAATCTGTTCTTTTATCATCTTTATGGGTGGCTCTTCATCTTCAACTGCATGGGCATGGTGCCTCTTGTTTTTCTTCTTTTATTCTTCTCACCTAGCTGGACAATGTTTTGCAATATGTCCCATCTTGTCACAATGGTAACCTTGGTAGGATGATAAATATTTGTCTCTTCTTTGTCCTTTCTGAAACTTCTTGAATCTCCTTGGTTGAGATTCTTTATGTATGAATTTGTTTTGGGGGTGAGATTCCTTATGAGTTTCTTTCTGGAAGTAAGACTTCTTTCTTCCTCCTTTAGTGTGAGTAGTTAGGGCTTGATATTCATCTCTTGATAGCAAAGCTTCTCGGTTAGCTACTCTTGATTATTCTTGAACACATTCTTCCCAAAGATTGTTAAATTGTAGTTTGTCTTTTCTGGCACAAATAGTTTGAATGAATGCATACCAAGGTCTTGTGAGAACATTAAGGGTTGTCATTATAAGTTCGTATTCATATATAGTATCTTCAATTGCTTCTAGTTTTTCTTTGAATTGTGATATTCTGGAGGAATATTCTTGGATTGTTTCTCCTTTCTACATCCTTGTATTCTTGAGTTGAGTCCTTAGATTCATCTTCTGATTTATGTTCTTTCCTTCATATAATATGGTTAGGGCATCAAACATTTCTTTTGGAGTCTTCTTTGAAGACAATTGAGGAATCAAGTGATCTTTGATAGAATCTGCAATGATTCTCTTGACCCTAACTGTGTCCTTTTGGTGTTTTGCTTTAGCTGCAGCATTGACGAGTTCTGATACATTCTCTTTAATGAATCTTGCTAGGTTATTCTCTTCAAGAATGAATCCAATCCTATACTTCCAGGCATGAAATTTTTCCACACCTTCTAGCTTGTCAACAATCTTGGTGCTTGGAGAGATCTTTTACCTGGAGCTAGGAAAATGACCAAAAAATGAAAGTGCTCATAATTGAACTTTGAACTTACCAAGAGGTGCGATTAGCTGAGGCGAGTAGCCTGGTGTGGTTAGATTTCAGAAAATCCAATTTTTTCCCCTTCAAATTTGACCAGCGGATTTCTGGACTAGTGCTTTTAGTTTTATGGTACTTTTGGTATTCTGGTACTTCTGGTTTCTTGGTACTTCTATTTTTCTGGTGCTTCTAGTACTGGTGAAAACTAGGGTTTCACTTTCTAGGAGTTCTATCCACTGAAAAGGTTGTTGATATTATGGTAGCTGTGGGAGGTATTTACCTCCATGTGTAAACCTAATGAGAATAGAATATTTCGAGAAGCAAGAATAAACCCTAATTAGTTGGCTAATAACCCTAGAAGACAAGTCGGCTCAAGAGGATAACTTGTATTAGGTTATTAGTCTCCAAGAGAAGAAGTTGACTAAAGGAAATATTATATACCAAGTAAATAGGCACCTAGAATGAGAAGTCGGCCCAGACATTTTGCCAGATTTAGTATAAATACAGGAGGCCAGTCTTCATTCTAGCAGGCATTCTCAGAACTGTAGAAGCAACACTTGTGCACACTGTAGTTGGCCATTTTTTGTGCAAGTTTGGAGGAGAGTTGTCGTTGCAACTGCTGCAGCTAGTAGATTTTTGTTTTGTCTTGGACTATCTCTTGGTTATGGTTTGGACTCCTTGATCACACTATTACATATGACCAAATTTCCCATGATTTTTTCGTTGGTATTGCCACACTTATCCGTTGCAATTTCCTGAAAGCAAAGACTATTTTGCGTCGCTATTTTTTTGTCGCTATATTGCGTCACTATTTTTTCGTTGCTATTTTGCGTCGCCATGCTTGTTCCAAAAAAAAAAATCCTTGCGACGAACTATCATCAATATTGCAACGCTTCCTTTAAGTTAAAAAAAAAAAAAAACTACATGAGATATGGTATTACCATATTACAATGTAGTATGGTATTACCATATTACATTGTATGAGATATGGTATACCATATTACATTCTAATATGGTAATACCATATTACAATGTAATATGGTAATACCATATTACAATGTAATATGGTATCACCATATTACATTTCTTATCCTTTATTTCTCTAGCAATATATTTATGTGCTTTTACAAAGGATCAATTTTGATAGTGAACTTTAGCTACCCTTGACATTAAGATAAACCAAAAGTGCACCATGTTCTAGGTTCTACATGCATTTATTTACTTGTACAACAAATTATCAATATTAATTAATTATAACATGCAAATGTGGCATGTTAGTTCCTCCATGTTTTAGTAGAGAGTGACTCCACTTTCTCAACAAGATGCAAGAAGTTCTTTTTAAAACAACTTAGGATAGTGATTTTTCCTGAGTGGGATGGTGACCTTGGCATTCAACAAGATAGGAAGTAATTCATTGATGACAAGTGTAGCAGGTGTGCAGGTCCACTAGTGGATGGATATTATCTGCTAAGTGGTAGAATTGAACTTCCTCTTCCAGAATAGATGGCTCATATAGCTTGAGATGATTGACATAAATGATATTATGGATGTCTAGAAAGGAAGGGAAATATTAATGACAACCATTGTCATTAATATATTGAAGAAAAATATAGGGACAATAACAAATAGGCTTGAGTTTTTTTATGATACTACCCCTTAAAACATTGTTTGTCCATATACAACCAAAGTCAGTCACCAATGTGAAACTAGACAAAGCCTTGATGGTGATCCTAGAGGGATTTATAATGAACTAGGGAGGATTCAAGGTCATTAGTAACCAAATAATGAATTCTAGATCATTTATGAACAAAGGAGATTCTATACATTTTACCTCGCCTTATAGGAACTTCTATCCATAAGATGCGAATAATAGCAAGATGCAAAGAATGAGAAATGCAAGAAATTATACAGGGGTAATATGAGGGTCTTTACAATTAGGCCAATACATTGTTGTTGTGAGGGAATCCTCCATCAAGTAGGACTATATATCCCATGGTACATGTGAAGACCCCTATGCCTTGAGAATTAGTGTAAGGTAAAACTACAAGGTGTGCCATGCGTATTAGTGTAATGTTAGGCAAGTAGAAGACAAATGAGAAAGAAAGTTTGGTAGACAAACATTGCATGTTAAACACACAATTTTGACATGGGGGAACAAGTGAATTTAATCACTTCATAAGAATGATGGAAACTAAACTATGAAATGTAAATAATGAATTAAAAAGAAATAATCCTAACTATCATGTAAATGATGCAATGGCTAAATTAGGAGAGTAGAGATGAGCAATTTCTAATTACTATATTAATGGAACAATAACTAGAACATGTAAGTAAACCATGAGTGAGTCTAACAATAATAATAACATCTCAACTATAAACTCATTGATAAGATTAAGAGTGATAAGGAGATACTTGCACTTACTTATACCTGAGGTAGGATGGTGTATGAACATGTTTAGCTAGATACCTACATCACAGAGGTTGGCATCTTACCACAAGTGAGGTAGGATTAGCAACATGATATCCTATGGAAAGGATGGAGGATAGATGAAAAGGTAAATATGGGAGGTTGTGGTATTAGGGTAGTTCTAACAAAGGCAAGAGAAGGAAGTTGATGACACTAGCATGGCATTGGAAAAAGGCGTGAGTTGACATAAACCGACTAAGAGTGAACATGAGTGAGAGAGGAAACACACTCTAATATAGGGCTATCACAAGAATAAATGTGACATATGGCAACTTGGAGTTAAAGTGTGTGTAACAAATGACATACATTGTTATAGGATTAGTGTAGTCATTAAGGCGCCATACACTAGTCAAGGACATAGAATGAGTCCCATGTGACATACGATAATATGGAGAGTGTGAGCATAATAGGCATCATAAACTAGTAATATAGTCATCAAAAGCACAAAAAAAACACATGATAGCCTAGATTTAGTGCAAGAATGAGAGGTGGCATACATCAATGGGGTATTTTATGAAAGCATAGGAGGCGACATGCATCAACCTAAGTTCAATGAAAGCATAGAGGTGAAAAATACCAATGGTATACAAATGGAAGAGAGAGGATCAAAGGAAGATATGATGTCACCATTGGGAGGGGCTTCATAGTTGCAAGCTATGGAATGTGACCATTAAGGGGGACATCTTGGAAAAGTGACCAAAGAAGTGATAGTTGATCCTAACTAGGTAGAGGTTATCTTAAGTAGGGTCTTTCTTGAGATAATGACCTAAAAGAGACCCATCGATATTATGACCAAATAAAAATGAAGAAAAAGGGGTGTAAGGACACAAGAGCTAAGGAGGAGAGGCAATAATTTCCCCAAGCATTTGAAGGACTAGGAAAAGAGGAAGAGGATGTAGGAGAGCATGGAACACTAGGAGAGGAAGAAGACAAGGGGACAACTAGGTAATATTGGGTGCTACCAGGTAAGAAGTGGCTAGAGTTGATAATGGGAAGTCTAAGCTAGCCCAAAAAAAATCCCAATAGGAACAAGGCTTCATTCAACTTGATAAAAGTGTGTTAAGACATGGGACCTTTTTAATGTTAGCAAATGTTGATTTTGAAAACTAATGGAAAGATAAGGAAAAGAGAAGGCATAGAAGAACAAGGGGATACCTCATTGTTGTAGCCAGCGAGAGGACAAGGGCAATCAATTATGGAACTAGGTATAATAGATCATATATGTATTTTGTTAATTGGTTTGTGGTAGAAAAAAAAAATATTGAGTTAAAAATCATTGGGGAGGTTTGGGATTTAGAATGAGAATAGCAGAGTGAGAGTGCATCCAGGTAGAAGGATGAGAATGTATTATTTGGAGAGTTTGGAAGAGGGATAGTGCAACCATATGAGATGAGATGGATTGATGTGATGTAAAAGTGAGAGAGAAATGTATTTATGTATTATGTTTTGTTGGGTCTTAACATTATAAGGAAGAGGTATTGCAAGAGGTGGGTTCATAGTTTTTGTCATCTTTATAGAGTTGATAAATATTACAATGGGCATCTTATAAATAATTTCATTGTTTTTTATTGGGTAGAAGGATGAGAAGGTATCATTTGGAATGTGTGGAAGAGAGAAAGTGAAACCATACAAAATGGTTGGATGTGAGTTACAACTAAGAGAGAAATATATTTATGTAGGATGTCTTGGTCACATCATTACATAGAAAGGGTATTGCAATAAAGATGAGTTCATAGGTTTTGTTATATTTAAAGAGTTGATAAGTATTTCAATGGACATCTTATAAAGCATTTCATTGTTGTTCATATGATATGTTCAAGAGTATATTAGAGTAATCAAGGGGAGATACATAACATTCAACATTCTCTTGAAAAATCCATATGACAAGGGCGACTCCACAATGTTTATTAATGAGAAGATGAGTTTTTTCCTATTGTACAAAGCCCCAATGATAAGGAGAGGGCTAAGGAGTGATGTAAAATGCGCTTGTTTTGGTTACAATTGTCAAGTATTATAGTGACAAGTTGGTCTTTGATCTAACAATTATGAGTAAAAAGGAGACTTAGAGAGGGGAATAAATTTCATTCGTCATTATGAGTAATGAGGGATCTGTTTCAATAGAGTTTGGAATAGGGACTATTTTTTGTTGGGAAGAAGTGTCCAAAGATTGGTGTACCCTAGGATCATCAAGGGATTTCGCATCTATGTACAAGGATTTGGATGTGAATTATTATTATAAGAATAAGAATTTTGTAGTAGTATCCTTTGGAGCCTTATAATACTTGCCCTAACATGTGGGATGAGAGGAGGGGTCTAGATTATTGGGATTAGCCTCATGCATTGTTTAATAGGAACTAGGATTTGGACTAGGGATAGCAATAAGGTTAGGATTATGGAAATGAATGAAGTGAGGGATATTTTCTAATTTATTTTCCACAATGAGTATATGGATAAAGACTTTGTATATGGGGCTTCTCTAAAATAGTTATACTTCTTTATAAAAAAACTACAAGTAAACCAAAATTATATTTAAAATACCTCTTTAGGGTTCTTGATTTATAGTTGAAATTTGAGCTAGGTAAAGAGTGTACACTTGAAGTACTGTACAACCACCTACAAATTAAATTGGACAAATAAATTAGACAATAAAAACACCACATGGAACTTGGCATATATGCAATATCTACACATTAAATTTGACAAATAACTTGACAATAAAAAATAAATTAGACAATAAAAACACCACATGGAACTTGGCATATATATCAATATCTACATATTAAATTTGACAAATAATTTGACGATAAAAACACCTTGTGAAGGGTGGCCACAAATCATCTACTCATAAATGTCAAAAGGTTTACGAAAATTCGTCTTAGTAATGTACATTTTTGAAAATGAAGAGTTAGATTGTCAAAAGGCTTACGAAAATCCATCTTAGTGGTTGGAGAAAGAGTTCTTATATTATTATACTTCGATGCAACATTGTCATGCATTTCCCATAGCATAGTGGGAAGGTGAATTGTAGTATCCAACTAGCATATTGGGAAAGGGAATTGTAGTATACAACTAGACGAGGGGGAGTTGTAGGTTGTTGATGAAATGATTTATTATCGTGCTAATATATGTTTGTGGTACCAACACAGTTGCATATAGTTTCAAATAGTTTCATAAGTTGCATTGTTGCATAAAGTTGCATAAAGTTGCATATAGTTGTATAAGTTTCATTGTTGCATAAAGTTGCATATAGTTGCATATTGTCACTAAAAAATATGATAAGTTGCATTGTTTCATATAGTTGCATATTTGCATATAGTTGCATACAAAATTGTTGCAATATAGTTTCATATAGTTGCATATAGTTGCATAAGTTGCACTTTTGCATTCTCATACACCTAGGGAGTATGAGAATTAATTGACACAAATATGCACACTACCAAATTCCATTAAGTGGACTCATGTAGAGATTGAAGATCCACTAGTGTTTAATGGCACAACTAATGCCACAAAGTTTATGGATACACATAACTTAACACATCATGTTTGAATAGAGGGTATAAACATTGGATATCACTTTGGTATATATCCTTGAATGATTGTGGGAATTTCGACATTATGAAATTTGGACTCACGAGAAGATATAGTAGGACTAAGAACCTACTAGACATAAGGTTTGTGTTGACCCATGTTCCCATCCACTGATCTTGATAAGGAAAATATATTGATATGATCCGAAAGACTTTGAAAGTCCAAGTCATAGGGACTATGAGGGGATATATATGTGTGTGTGTGTGTGTGTGTGTGTGTGTGTGTGTGTGTGTGTGTGTGTGTGTTAATGTTTAAGCCATTATTATAGTTGTTTGCATTTCATTAGATAACAATAGCATGATCCAAGATCACTGAGAAATACACAATCAAAAGAGATGCATCATTTATCCTGGGAAACCCTCTAGGGGAAGAAAACCCAGCAAAACTTCCTTAATATAGATAGTCAATACAATGCCAAGAGATCTCTTAAACTAATACAGAAAGTCTTCTCCCAGATATGCACCACTCTCTCTCTCCTTCTTCTCCAACAATAGATCTGAAACTTGTCTCTCAATGAGCAAGTGAGTTGTGTGTCTAAGTGAGGCTCTAGCCTCCTTATTTATATTAGACTGACATGCGTGAAGTGTCTCTTCACTGGAAGGGCCGACTTCTTGCACTGGGTGGTTATAACCACCTTAATTACATTCTGGGGCCTCTTAATATATGTTGGGGATAACTTTTTATTCTGCCTATTATAATTAACATTTGACCAATCCGCAAAAGGGAATTTGGTCCTATTACAATAGCCGACAAGATCAATCCACAATGGGGATTGATCCGATGAATAATATATCAAAAAATAATTACAATACTCTTTGGAGTTACATTATTTCAACACTCCCCCTTAACAAGAAGGGTATTCTTCAGCAGCATCATGCGAAAGAGAGAGGAAAACATCATCAACAACATCAAGTGGGTGAGAGGGCAGCATCATCAATATCATCTTGGAACACTGATTGGTGTATCTATAAATCATCAGAAGTTTTCTTCATCGACATCATCGTCATTCTCAAAGGAATGCCATCATCATCTGCATCAATATGTATTAGTATAAAAACAGATACATCATCATCATCACAGCACAAGGATGGCTCATCATAATACAAGACTGGCTTTACATCACAGTTGTCAAGCTAGAAGCTCAGTAATTGTCTCATCTCAATGTCTTGCTTTACGTCACAACACTCAGGCTGGAAGAAAGATACTAGACTGGCTTTACGTCACAACTATCAAGCTGGAAGAACAGTACTAGTCTCATCGCATCATTTTTCTTTACGTCATAGAACTCAAGCTGGAAGCAAGATACTCGTTCTACTTTATGTCACAACCATCATGTCAGAAGCAGGATACTAGACTGGCTTTACGTCACAGTTATCTAGCTAAAATCTCAGTGCTAGTCTCATCATATCATCTTGCTTTATGTCACAACCATCAGGTCGGAAGCAAGGTACACATCCTACTTTACATCACAACCATCAGGTCGGAAGTAGGGAACTAGACTTGCTTTACGTCGCAGCTATACAGTCGGAAGCATAGTACTAGTCACACATCATCTTGCTTTACGTCGCAACCATCAGGTTGGAAGCAATGTACTCGTCCTTCTTTACGTCACAACCATCAGGTCGGAAGCAGGATACTAGACTGGCTTTACGTCACAGCTATCCAACTGGAAGCACAGTATTAGTCATATCACATCATCTTGCTTTACGTCACAACCATCAGGTCGGAAGCAAGATATGTCTCATCACAGCATCTACTCCCCCTTTCGAGGAGCGTCCTTTCGGACCATACCAAGCTTATCTCGAAAGTACTCAAACTTTATACGAGATAATGGCTTGGTCAACACATCAAAAACCTATTCATCCATGCTAATGTACTGGAGCTTTAAGGCTCCTCTCTGCACCATGTCACAGATGTAAGATAATGGATCTCTATGTGCTTCGACCTGTCATGGAATACAGAATTCTCTGTCATCTTTATGCATCTCTGGTTGTCACATAGAATCAAGGTTTCTCTCATCTCTAAGTCAAATAGGCCAGTCAACAACTTTCGAAGCCATATATCTTCGCAGCTGGAAGAACATGCAACAATGTATTATGCTTTCGTTGTGCTAATAGAAATACTAGATTGCTTCCTACTCTACCACGAGATCATAGCTGATCCCAAATTGAAACAACATCCTGAAGTGATTTTCCTGTCAGAAACACTTCCTACCCAATCTGCATCAGTATATCCACTCAGTGTGAAATCATGATCTCCATCATAGCTGAGACCATAATCTATTGTACCTTTAAGGTACCTCATCACATGTTTTGCAGCCACTAGGTGAACATGTTTGGGTTCTACCAGGAACTGACTCAAGGTGTTCACGGAAAAAAAAAATGTCTGGTCTAGTGTTCGTCAGGTACATCAGCAATCCAATAATATGTATGTACAGTGTGGCATCAATCAACTCTGACGAAGTATCGACCAACAGCCTCAGCTTCACTTCCATGGGTGTATTCATGGGCTTGCATTCCAACATGTCGAATCTCTTCAAGATTTCGACTGTGTACTTCCTTTGGTTAAGGAAGATCCTCTCAGGACTCTGCCATACCTCGAGACCTAATAAATAATGCATTAGGCCAAGGTATTTCATTTCAAATTCCGAGGCAAGTTTCTTTTTACATTCAGTGATGAGATTTTCTTCTCTAGTTAAGAATAAGTCATCCACATATAACAGTAATATTACTGGCTCATTGTTCATGATTTTGAAGTAGAGGTTAGAGTCTGCTTTACTCTTGGTAAAGCCTAAGCTCATCAAAAAACTGTCTATATAGCCATACCAAGCTCTAGGAGCTTGCTTCAATCCGTATAGGGATTTCTTTAATCTGCAGACATGAGACTTCCTGTCTTCAACCTCAAATCCTTGAGGTTGCTCTATATACACTTCCTCTTTGATGACACTGTTTAGGAAAGTTGTCTTCATGTCCATTTGGTGCAACTTCCACTTCATCTTAGCTGCAAGAGCTATGATGGTTCTGATCAAAGTGTATATGGCCACATGAGTGAATGTCTCTTCATAGTCAATGCCTTCCTTCTGGGAAAAGCCACGCACGACAAATCTTGCTTTATACTTCTCAATACTTCCATTAGTAGCATGTTTTATTTTGAAGAGCCATCTGGAGGATACCACATCTTTATTCTTCGATCTGGGAACTATTTCCCATACTTCTTTCTTCATTATGGATTGGTATTCATCTGTCGTGGCATCTGCCCATTCTTTCCTCTGAATGGATTCTTCAAAGCAGGTAGGCTCCTTTTCTAGGAGATCACACATCAAATCTGTATAACTGGAGAATGGATTTGGTCTTTTCACCTGTCTCGTAGTTCCTTGAGGAACACCATACTTCTCTCCATCTTGAATAAGCTCTCTAACCCAAGCTGGCTTTCTTTTATGGAGGATCGTCATCTGAGGAGGTTCTTGCACTTCTACTATATCATGGTCTTCTAGAAGTTCCTCATTAGGGGAAGTTACTGTTGGTCACTATAATTGCTTATGAATTAAAACAATCAAGTGTCACATAAATTGTCAACCCAGGGAAGTCTATTTATTTCAAAGGCAATCACACAATGTATATGCTCAATCTCAAAATAAATCCAAAAAGTTACACTAAACACACCTTGCCTTGAACAGACTGAAGTTCTACCTTGAATTATAGTGAAAACAATCTATTTATTGCAGAGTTTTAAGATTTAAAAGGAAATAATTATCAGAAGAATCCTAGATTACATTAAGAAATAGAAACCTAGGAAAAAGGAATCTTTCAACACACTACAAAGAAGACTAACTATTCTGTAATAGAGAACATGGCCCTATTCCCCAAAGCAGGAATCTTCAGCACCTGTCTCTGACTATCACACTTTCATAAACTCATTATGTAAACAAAATTACCAATCAAAATGATTAACAAGTACTGAAGGCTAATTATTCGGTAACAGAGAACAAGACCCTATTCCCCAAAGCAGGAATCTTCAGCACCTGTCTCTTACTATCACACTTTCATAAACTCATTCTGCAAACAGAATTACCAATCAAAATGATTAACAAGTACTGAAGGCTAACTATTCTGTAACAGAGAATAGGACCCTATTCCCCAAAGCAGGAATCTTCAACACCTGTCTCTGACTATCACACTTTCATAAACTCATTCTACAAATAGAATTACCAATCAAAATGATTATCAATTACCTAGGAATGAATTGTATGAAAACGATGTAACAATCAGTGGAAACAGAGTTTCAGCAAAACAGATTTTTAACAAGGTATAGATAAAAACAATATTAACACACTACAGAAACTAATGGGTGAATCTTGTGAAGAAGGTGGGCCCCTTCCTTCTCACAAGATTCCCCAAAAATAAAAGGGATTAAGAAGTAATGCTCATAATGATCTTTTATTCATATATCAAATATGACAAGTTACAATATCTAAAGTGAACACGCTCCTTCTCTGTGATTCGCTTCTAGCTAAGCCTTTTGTAATCCCCCTTCTAATGTTGATTTCTCCACTATTTAAAGAGGAGAATCCTCTTAATACAATTAAGCATAAAATTACATGTGTATATACAAATCCTATTCTTAATCTGATCTAATCTTCTATGCTGGAATAGGATATTCTGATCTCCCATAGAAAAATGTTGTTACAGTAGTTGGAATGGTGTTGGCTTGAGGTACAGCTGTTGCGGCCAGTGTAACAGCTTCTTTATTTATCTTTTATTGTTACTGTTGTTTGTAAAATACTGTTTTAGCATCGCAAATCACAGACTGTTTCAGCAACGAGATTTGCGTCCTCTTTTACTGTTTCAGCAACGTGGTCTCAAGCAGCAGCGATGGTTGTAATGGTGTTGTCTTAAGGTACCGCTATTGCGGCCAGTGTAACAACTCCTTCTTGTTACTGTTGTATGTGAAATGTTGTTTCAGCATCACAAATCACGGACTGTTTCAGCAACGGGATTTCCGTACTGTTGACTGTTTCAGCAACGTGGTCTTCAAGCAGCAACAATATATTAACTGCAGTTCAAACTATTTTAGCAACTATATATTTCTGATTAATGGCTAAGTATGAGAGTAATGTAAAATTACATGTAAAACAAATTAAACATATAGAAAAGAGAAGAAACGTTATATACCTTTGGAGAAATAGGTTAAGGTGATAATGTAGGCTTAAATATGAGTGGGAAAAGGATGTAATGATAACAAAAAGTATGAGAAAAAAGGTACATTATAGGGCCCTAACATCCCCCCCAACTAAAAAGGTTGCATGTCCTCGGGCAACTTCAATCTGAATTGGAATCCGGATATCAACTCTGAGCGTGCAAATTACTTAAGTAGTAGCTGTGGAAAGTACTGTCTTTTGGAGCTCTAAATGCTTGAACACGTTGTAGCCTTTTTCAGGCTGTTGCTTCAACCTTCTTGGGAAACTTATGATGAAATTGATACTTCTCTGCTGGCATCCACAGAATGGGAAAATGGAACCGATAACCTATCCAATTTTTAGCACATTGCTGGACACATTTGATGTAACTCGGTACTCGGGAGATTGTTGTCTCAAGATTGGTAGGACTAAAGGGATTGTGTTCCTTCCTTTTCTCAGAAGATTGTTGCCAAAACATGTTATTTTCTTCTAGGGCAACAGTCTCTGTGGATTTAATAAACTGTTGGCAATCCTGAAGTACTATTGTCTGTAGTTTCCTTATGTATTGAGTCATCCCTGGTTTCTTCAAAAAAATGTAATATTCTGCAGCAAAGGTGGCAGCATTCCGTGGTTCTAGCTGTATCCAGAGGAGACGGTTATCTCCATTATGCTTGGCAGCTAGAAAATCATTCTGCCACGTAATCTGGTTGGTAAGGAAGGAGACGAGTGCCCGAATCTGGATATCACCAACAAGAGGGTTGATATTAAGCTGTATGTTCTCAGTAATAGCTTCATTTTGAAGATATACCTCACATAATAGATGTTGGTTAGTAGTATTGGCTTCTGCAAAAGTTTGAACAAAATCTTTTGGTTTGAACACTGCATAGGGTTTTCCATCTTTGATTGATTTAATCTGAAAGAATGCAAGTCGTTCTATAAGAAAAAAAGAGTAATTTGAGGATGGTTTCCTAGCAGCCAACAATTTTTGTACCAAATCAAACATCAGGAGCAATTTGTCTTTTAACTCTTCATTCTGCTTCTTATGGGCATGAGATTCTTGGCATGTTTGCTCCAAAGCTTCCCAGTTTGAATAGATGTGGTTCAGCCAAAGTAGTCTGTGCTCCTGCAAAATTTTGTCCTGTGTAATAGTAGACTCATTTTTCCATTTGTCCATTATTTCCTGCTCATTCCATGGTTGAGTTTGTGTTTCATCATCGCAAGTGGTAGGCTGAGGTAGGGTCTGAGTGGCTTGTTCCACAAGAGTAGGGGTATTGATCTTGCTAGGAGGGGAAGATTCATCAATAGGTAGAGTTTGTGTTTCAGCATCGTCAGTGGTAGGCTGCGATAGAGTCTGAGTGGCTTGTTCCACAAAAGTAGGGGTACTAATCTTGACAGGAGGGGCAGATTAATCAACAGGCAGAGTTTGAACAACTTTACTAATAAAAACAGGGGCTTCTGATTTAACAGTTGTTGTCGGCCAGGGTTCTTGTAAATTAACTTTGTTTTTTGGGATTTTTGAAGGTCCTACTGGTTCTTGTGTAACAGTAGGACGTTCCTCTTTTTTAACTGCAGAAGTCATAGGTGCAGGGGAAGCTCCAGGTATTGGGATTTGAACCACTTTGTAGCCTGTTTTATCATAAATATCCCCACATTGGTTGCACATATACTCTCTATACTGATCATCTTTTTTGTTTTTCTTTGCCATGGCCGCTACGCGAGCCAAGGTATGCAAATTAAGTTCACTGTCATAGGCTTCCTTTGCCATTACCAGCTCTTGCTTGTAAGTTTCCAGTTCTAATATTAGAAACTCATTCTCTTGTAAGAGAGAAGCCATTGTTGGTTCTGGTTGTTGATCTGTCATCAGTGTGTCAAGAGGGGTGACTGGTTTTTGTGTAACGGTCACAGCCTCAGTAAAGGTTCTTGTGGAGTGGCTACAAAATCAACAGTTGATTCTTGTGTTTCAGCTACTTGATGAAAAGAAAATAGTGTTTCAGCACCCTGGGCATGTGATTCTTGAACTTCAGGAATAAAGTCAGCAACTGGTTCATGTGTTTCAGCTGTAGTTGGTTTTTGTGTGACAACTATAGCTAGTTCTTGTGTTTTAGCTACTGAATGAGTAGTTGGTTCTTGTGTAACAGCTACTGATGCAGCACCCTGGGCATCTGATTCTTGTATTTCAAGAATGAAGTCAGCAGTTGGTTCTTTTGTTTCAGCTGTAGCTAGTTCTTGTGTAACAGCTACTTGATGTAAAGAAAATGATGTCGCAACATCTTGGGCTTTTGGTTCTTGTGTTTTAGTGCCCGTGGGTTGAACAGGTAAAAATTCTGGGGTTTGGGAGGGTAGAGTTGTATGGGTTTTTAGAAAAATGGGTTGGGGGTTTAGGGAAGTGGCAGTAGTGGATGCTCTTGTTGAAGCCCTCATTCATTTTTTTGGTAAAACGAAAGGAAAAGTAGGAATTTGATTCTTTCTTTTGCGTGTGGGTTTTTCCTCAGTGGTGGGGCAAGGAGGGTTATCAGGTTTATCTACTTCAGAATCATCACTAAGGATATGAACAGTAGGGGTAGATGATTCTGGTAAATTGTGGGGTGAACTTGGTGTGGTGGAAGGAATTAGATCAATTGGATTTGTAGGCAGATTAATAGGTATTTCCAAAGGGTCAGGAAGGTTTTGTGGTTGCTCTTCATGAGGGTTTTCAAGATGTTCAACAGCTTCCTGAGAGTTTATGGGTGGATTGTTTAGGAGGGGGTTTTTTTGGGAAAAACCCTTTTGGATGAGTAATTGAATGAGGCAGTGATGGGTGAGGGAAAGGATGGGATTTTTAGCCTGTTTACAATAATGCGACATGTTTCTAAGACACTCGAGCAGATAGTAAGGAATATTGACCAGTCTAGCATGTCGTAAATGAGATAACAAGACAAAGTCGGACTGGTAAATTACCTAGTATCAACCTTCATAGGTAAGGTAGTGCTTGAGAGACTCTGCAACTTTCATCCAAGGAGGCAGTAACGAGCTAAGTCGAACACCCTGGCCTTTAGGCTCAACTTGTTCTCCGGGTAAGAGAAAATTCTACTGGGCATTAAGGATAATGTGTTTGCGGCTGAACCAGTGAATGCCAGTGACGAGAAGACCTGAAACCTGTGCTATATCATCCTCTGTGACTGGAATCCTAACCCCTTGAACAATAGAATGGTCTTGTTGAAGATTCTGAGCAAATTGAAGAACCTGTTGTTGATCAAATCCTTGGAGCCTCTGAAAATAACCCAGCCAACCTGTCTACTGAAAGATTTGGTAGACTTCTAGATACAATTCTAGCAGGGTTGTCATGGAAGGTTCGTATTGTATAACAGGAACTCCCATAGCTATTCATCTCAGTAGAATGCAAAGTCAGAGAGTCAAGTAACCGCACCCGGACAGAGTAAGTTTTGCGGATTAAAGGCATGCAAATGATGGTGAAAAAAAAACGAAATGATGGGTAAAAAGGAGTGATGGTAGTCTGTTCGTGTGAGATGATGGCATCACATTTCGATATTTCTCCCCCCCCAACTATGGCTAAAAATAGTGCCTTTAGGTGAATGATAATAATGAATCGAGATTTTCTCATTAGCCATAGTTCAATTTTATTTACATATAAATTTTACATACCTCATCTTTACCTTTGATTCGTACTTCGAAAAATATAGTGCCTGTCCATAATAGATCTGCAGTAACCATGGGAGAGACTTTGGATTTATGAGAGAAATTGTATCAAGGGTTTGTTTAATCATGGAAGAAAGTAGTGAAAGGACAGACTGTAGTATGAAAATAGGAGAAGTGAGAGTGAAAGAGCTGAAAAATATGTTTTTATTAACAGGAAATGCTGAAAAAGTGGTGTTTCAGCAACAGGAAAAGAATGAAATTTTTTTTGCTGAAGAGTGATGTTTTAACAATGGAAAATACTGCTGAAAAAATGGTGTTTCAGCATCGGGGAAAATGGGAAAAATGTTGCTGAAGAGTGGTGTTTCATCAATGGGAAAATGAGGAAAATGTTGTTGAACAGTGGTGTTTCAGAAATGGGAAAAATGAGGAAAATGTTGTTGATCAGTGGTGTTTCAGCAATGGGGAAAATGAGGAAAATGTTGCTGAACAATGGTGTTTCAGCAATGGGAAAAATGAGGAAAATGTTTTTGAACAGTGGTGTTTCAGCAATGGGAAAATGGGGAAAGGGAATGGAAAGGAAAGAAAATAAAGAAGGATGAATGATGGGGATGTTGAATGGGAAGTGAGGATGAATGGATTGAAGAAAGAGGGAGCAATGCTTCACAAAATTAAGCTTGGATCTGCTTGTAGTAAGATTTTCCTTTCTTGGTAGGCCTGAGAATCTGCAAAAGAATCAATTGTAACATGTCATTCCTTGACAGGGATTATTAGTAAAAGAAATTTAATCTAATACTAAAGAAATTAAATTCAGAAAAATTAATTGCAATGAGGGGCAGGAGGCTCCTCTAAAAAGAGATAATGTGAATCTGCCACACATGTGGCCTTAAAATCTTCTTTGGAAATGGGGCGCTGGTACAGACGGAGCTGATGACCATTCACTAATAACGGTGTTTTAGAGTCATCAATTGTGAGGAGCCTTATTGTTCCATTGGGGAAAACAGTGTCCACTTCGTAAGGTCCTAGCCATATTGTACGTAGTTTCCCTTGAAATTCTTTAAACCGAGAATCATACAGTAAAGCCCAATTACCTTTTTGGAATTGCTTATGCTTGATGGTTTTATCATGCCATTTTGTTCTTTGTTGTTGAATCATAGTTGTCTGATGAATGGCATCTACTCTTTTTTCATCCAATTCATTAAGCTGTTGCAACCTGGCTGTTTGTGCATCAGTCAAATCAAGGTTAATAGCTAAAGAAGTCCTTAAGGTTTTGATTTCAAATTTCATAGGAAAGACAACACTTTTTCCATACACTAATTCATAGGGGGAGAATCCTGTAGTATTTCTCCAGGTAGTTCGATAAGCCCATAATGCTTCAAGGAGCCTTTGAAACCAATCCTTTCTGTTTTCCTTCACTATTTTTGTGAGAATGGCTTCTATTACTTTATTTTTTCTTTCCACCTGTCCATTGTCTTGAGGGTGGTATGGTGTATTCATTCTATGATGAATATGATATTTTTGAAGGATGGCTTTAAAACCATGAGAAGCAAAGGGAGGTCCTCCATCTGTGACTAATTCTCTAGGTACTCCAAATCTGATAAAGATATCTTCAAATAAAAAATCTAGAACAGCTTCTTCAGTAGCTCTATGGATTGCTTTAGCCTCCACCCATTTGGTCATATAATCTGTGCAGACCACTATATAAACTTTTTGATTGGATGGAGGGTTAAAGGGTCCTACAAAGTCTAAGGCCCATATTTCAAATGGTTCAAGTACTACCTGGGGATTTAATGGCATTTAATCTCTATGATTAGGTTGACCCATTCTTTGACAGCTATCACAAGCCCGAACATATTTCTTTGCATCTTTAAAAAGTGAGGGCCAATAATAACCCATCCTGAGAATTTTATGTGTTGTTCTCTTATCAGAAAAATGCCCTCCACAAGGGCCATCATGACAAGCTTTTAGTAAATCATAAACCTCATC
>ML807407.1:164108-179926 GCA_009831015.1 Picea engelmannii
TCTTGTACATACCATGTTTTCTGTACATATCTTGCATATCTATTTCTTCAAAGAGAAACTATAATTATGGAAGAACAACAAGATAAGGATTGCTATCACAATGACTATGAGTCAGGAAATACACATGAAAGGATGAAGCACATAAACAACCCTTAGTAACAATTCATGTGGAAGTTATTATCAGAATCAATCTTGAAGAAACCTAGAAGAAGTAAAGACAGAAAGAAGTCAACAATCAAGAGAAAATTGGAAAACGATTTGTGACACTTTGCAGAAGGAAAAAAGGATGCAGACAGAAGCTTGGACTTTCCTAGATGGAGGGAGACGATTATATTATCAAAAGAAGAACATGCATTCATGCATGAAGCAAGGATTAGGAGGGAGCTAATCCTAAATTATATGATCCATTAAAGATGATGAAGTATCCATCCATGGTAGCAACCATGAAAAGTAGCACATGTTCAGTGTGACTTCAGAAGAAGTCTTCTTCGAAAAATTAATCCCTCGTTTTACATCCACATCCATGATCCTGATGAAATAAAGAAGTTGGAATCTTCAAAGCATGGAATCTATAGAAAACTCCATGAACTCAAGAGCTAAAGAGAAACATGAGGAAGAACATGAAGATTCCAAGAGAGAAAGAAAAGATAGAACAACCAGTCAATGTATCAAGAATCATAGGACTACCAACCTGATATGAACTCACTAAAATAAATCAAGAAAAGGAATTGGAAGTTGTGATGAAGAATAGTGTATGGAAGACTTATTAATGAAAGCATTTGCAAGATCCAGAACTAGAGGTTCTCCCATATGGAGGGAGAAGACTATAATGGTTACTTGTAAACCAGACATACCTCTACATGAGCCAGTATATTGTCCGCAATATCCATAGGTTGGAGTTTACATGTAGAGCAACCTCAAAGGATTTGAGGTATACTAGAAAGAGACCCTTGTATGCAGATGGAAGAATATCTTGTATGGATTCAAACAACTTGGTGCAAAGCCTTCAATACACAAAAGAAGTGTGGTGAAAATATTTCTATAACAGAGATATTGTATCAGAATGCCTACTCAAAAATCCAGGATGATGGATTGCTAATCCATGACAAAATCTCATAGATATGCTCCAGTTTGAGCCCTACCATGATGTTATGAGATAGCAGGAAACAAAAGATGAATCCAACAAAGATATACTACATTGATCAGAGCTATATGAAGCCTTCAGAGGAAACCAGTGTTCCAGAAAGACTGAAGTACATTGAGACCAAGCATTACACTCTCTGTGATGAAGTCCAAAAAAAAAAAGAGAAAGTGGTTCTTCAATATATATCTCCACAGATGAGAAGATAAGCAGACATTTTGGTGAATCCTCTATCCAAGATGAAAAAGTTTGTGTACTCAAGTTGGAGCTCGTGAAGACGACTTCCTTATTGAAAAAGGAAGAGACAACTCCCAGGTTGGGAGGGAGCACTGATGTGTTATTGATTTATGGATAATAATTTTTTCAAGTTTGAAAAATGGTCCAGGATGAGCAGTTCCTTTCCAGTTCGGAAACTGGTTTTAGATTTTTTACGAACAGGTATTTTCCAGTTCGAAAAATGGTCCAGATCGAATGGTAATTTTCATAATGAAAATGGTTCGATGGATTGTTAATGTACCATAGACAATGATTTCCCATTGTGGTTAGCATGGGGAATGGTCTAGGACAATATCTCTTCTTGACGGTCACTATTAGTAGTGGTCAAGAAGACTGGTCTGCCTCGCCGGACAATCATTCTTTCAAAGCTCACAGTTGTGAGAAGTTTCGAAGAATGGTCCGTTTTGGAGGCTTTTGCAGGACAATCATCTCCTTTGGAAATGGTCTGGACAATCATTCCCTAGGGAAGATTCATTCTCTCTAGGATGCACTTTGTTTAGTGACGGAGGAATGGCCCAAATAGGTGAATGGTATAGGTTTAACAATCAGGGACATGCATTCCCTAGGGTAGATTCATTCTCTCCAGGTTGCACTTTGTTTAGTGCCGGAGGAATGGCCTGGATAGGGAATGGTCCAGGCTTAGAAATTGGGACAGTTATTGTTCCTTGCTTGAGAAGAATAGTCCAAATAGATCATCATTGATGTTTTACCTTCTAAGGGTAGATGCTCTTCCAGATATTACATATGTGAGTGGAAGAATGGCCCAGATGACTCAGTTTATATCATAACAATGTTTTCAGGTTGATATCAAATGATATGATGACTATATGTCTCCAGATAGTAGATGTATACTACTGTGGTGGATATGTTCCACTGGTTGTGACTATATGTCACTGATCAAGTATCTGTGTGCTACTTGGTGTGGTAATGTAACACTGGATAGTAGTTGTGTACTACTATGGATAGACACAGTTGTGTTCTATTGAATGAAATTATTTTGATTGCCTTGAAGACTATTCGTAGTGTTGGAAAATGTTTAATCAGCTAGATGGATGATCAATGGACAGAAATTTCCCAAACGGAAAATGGTCCAGGAAATATGTCCATATTAGAAGAAAGGTTCTTGTGTCACTCTGTGGAGTGAGAGACTTATCCAACATATGAATAATCAAATGGAGTATCGTTTCGAGAGATGATGCATCTGATGACACTGATAGTGATGATGGTGCTCATGATCTAGTCATGAGATATTCTATACAACTATGTTGATAAAACCGAGTGAATGGTATGTTTGTGCTCAAGACCATTAGCTTCAATACCTCCCTAGCTAGGAGGGAGTGTTGATATTATGGTAGTTGTGGGAGGTATTTACCTCCACATGTAAACCTGACAAGAATAGAATATTCCAAGAAGCAAGAAGAAACCCTAATTAATTGGCTAATAACCCTAAAAGACAAGTCATCTCAAGAGGATAACTCGTATGAGGTTATTATCCTCCAAGAGAAGAAGTCGGCTAAAGGAAATATTATATACTAAGTAAATAGACACCCAAAATGAGAAGTCGGACCAGGAAGTTTGCCAGATTTAGTATAAATACAAAAGGCCAATCTTCATTCTGGCAGGCATTCTCATAACTGTAGAAGCAGCACTTGTGCGCACTGCAGTTGGCCAATTTGTGTGCAAGTTTGGAGGAGAGTTGTCGTTGCAGCTGCTGCAGCTAGCATATTTTGGTTTTGACTTGGACTATCTCTTAGTTATGGTTCAGACTCTCTGATCATCTCTTGCTTGGTGCGTTATCCTTGGAGAAAGGTGCACCACCCTTTGTTTGGCTATCTAGCCTAGGGTTTGCTTCTGGAATTATTCTCTGTCAAGGTTAAGATGCTCGGGAGTGGCTTCGGCCTATGGTTGGGTGACAATAGTGATATTGTTTATGGTTAAACGAGCACATCCATCATATTCTAACAAAGGTGCGCTGAAGGTGCCAAAGAGTTCCTTGGGCTAGGGCGCACTTTTCTAAATGACTTTTGGGATGAAATTCCTCTTCAATAAAAATCCCTAATTTTCTTGTACAACAACAGTGACGTTTTTCTTTTTCCTATGAAAGATTCTCTCTTCATCTCATCTCTGATACCATGTTAGAGTTTAAGCTATTATCAGGTTTCTTTTTAATTTACTAGATAACAATAGCATAGATAGGATCACTGAGAGAAACAAAATCACAAGACACATCATTTATCCTGGGAAACCCTCATGGGGGAGAAAACCCAACAAAAACTTCCTTAATATAGATAGCCAATACAATGCCAAGACAATAAACCAAACAATAGAGAATATCCTCTCCTAAGTAATGTGCCTCTCTCTCTTCCTTCTTCTCCAACTACAGCTACCAAACTTGCGCTCTAGATGATCGAATGAGTGAGTCAACAAATGAGGCACTGGTTTCCTTTATTTATACAAACTGGCAAGTGTTAAAGGGATGTGTCTCTTCACTGGTAGGGCCAACTTCTCTTTCTGGCTGGTTAGAACTACTTTAATTTGCCTGGGGGGCGATTTCTCAATTTGCATATTGCAATTAGGGTTTGACCAATCCGCAAAAGGGGATTTGATCATTTACAATGCACGACATGATCAATCCACATAAGGGGATTGATCTAATGAATAATACATCAATAATAAATAGAATACTCTTTGCAGTTACAATATTTCAACAATCCCTACATCTATGCATTTCTCTCCATCTCTCATTTCTACTTAGACTTCTAGAACTAGTCTACATTATTAAATTTTTCTTCATATTTTTATTAAACATTACAAATAGGAATGTCCCCTTCTTAAATTGGTTCCTTTCCTCTTCCACACCCTTGGTATTATTTTTTGGTTTTCCGTGATCTTTGGTCTTCGCAATTCTCAATCTTCTCTAATTTCCATCATGTACCTGCAACCATACATATATGTTGAAGTGCATATAAAAGAGAAACCATCCACTGAAATACATGGGTTGCCAGCCGTTGTATCCATCAGTTCACTAGGAAAATCTTTGTTGTACATGGTTCATCAACCATTCTTCCATCATGCATACACATACCTATACCTTTATTCGTCCTACATCACCATCATCATCATCCTCATATTGGGCCTTTAACATACCTATAGCCATGCTCTCGATACTCCTCCATCAACAATGTATCTTCATCATGGTGAGAGAGGTATGCAAAATTTTGTGCCCATGCAGATGTCCCTTTGAGTTTAAATAATCTCTCATCCCATCCTATCATGGTGACCATGTTGTCAAAAGACCTTCTTATTTCAACTTTTCCATCAAACATGTGAATAGTGTGGCTTTGTCGTAGAACATGCACAAGAGATAGCAAGTTCCTTTTGTCAGTGTTTCATGGAAACCTGCACAAGAAATCTAGCTAAAACAAGTACAAACAAAGATTATCAAAAATGGAAGAGAGATTCAATATGAAAGAATGAGAAAATATATTCACACTACTTCAATGAGTTGATGATTGATACATAGATCATGATCAATGTGATACAACGAATGAGTGGAATACACTCATATATAGGGCAAAGCATTCCATAATTAAGAAAAGCAATCAAGCAGTTAGCTTTCCTTAGGAATGCATGCATGCATAATAGTGATGGTAAAAATAGAAAGTCTAAATAGAACTAGTCAGTTAACTCCCACTGAACTAGTGTATCGAAAATAGAAATTTCTCCAACACCCTCCTTGAACATAACTATGGAGTAAAAAATGAGTCCCGGCTACTAGGCCATTTTAGGTACTTATGTACAATGAAACTAATAAACACTGAATAAAAGTGAGGAAACAGGGAAAACCACGTGGGAACAAAACCCCCCCTCAAAAGATAATGTATCAAAAGAAGAAAATGACAGTTGTTAGGCAACTTTGTTCTTCACTGCAAGACGATCCTGCAAAGTCTGAAACTTCTGCTTATTGAAAGTCTTCATGAAGATGTAGAAATCTTTATGGATCTGATGAAGTTCTTTGGCAACCTGTCGGGCCTTGTACCTTTTGATCCTGTGGACCCATCTGCACCTGAAAATATTCATTTCTGGTGGATGTGGAACCAGATTCCAAGTTTGGTTCTATAGGAGTGAGTCATACTCCTTATGCATGACTGCTTGCCATAATGGATTTCCCACAACCCTATTGTAGTTCTGTGGATCAGTAGATTGAACCATATAGCAATGCATGGGCATCGCAGGTTCTAAAGCTAAAAATACATGAGAAGGCTCCTCATGCTAAGATCGAGTCCTCCTCGAATCCAATGGATTCCCTGCAAGGTTGCCTGTTGCTTGAAGTGTGGTATGTGCCTTCTTGGGCAACTGCTGAAGCTTCAGCGTTGGCTTCTTATCTGGATGTACTACCTTCTTATTTCCATGTACATAATCTGAGTGTATGGAATCATCTCTGATGTATGAAATTGATGGAAGAACAAGAGTATATGCATGTTGCATTGGAGGTGCATGCAAAGTACTCTCCTTATGTGTAAGTAGAATAGAGGAGTCATCGTCAGAAAACTTAGTGAATTTATACAACCTTGACTTTTGATCCACCTCACCAATTGCAATGATGGAATTGTCATGCATGTCAATTACTGAAACTGAATCTGATATAAATTCAACCTTTTTACCTTTCTGAGTGATCTGATAAACTGAGAGCAGATTCATAGAAATCTTTGGAACATGTAAAACATTCTCAAAACTGCCATTGTGGAGTTCCACTCTCCCTTCTCCTGCTACTGCTACTGGAGTATTATCCCCTATGAGAATAGGGGGTCTTGAGCATGGACTCAAGGAAGAGAAAACTTCCTCTTTCGCTGCCATATGATGGGTTGCACCAGAATCTATAATCCATGAATAAGATGAGGAATTAATTGCAACAAGAGCATGATGATTACCTTTCTTAGGAGCAGGATCTTCTTCCTTCTGCATCTTGACTCCCTCTGGAATGAAGTTTCTAAGGTTGTTCTGCTAAAGTGCATGTGCCATAAGATCGATCTGTTTCTTCATGCATGTGGATTCTTCATGATTCGGTTTATTGTAGTAAGTGCATTGCTTTCCCTTCTTCTTCTTCTTGGAATCTGAAGAGTCTTTAGAACCTTAAGAATCATTAAAGGATTTGGAATATCCCTCCTTCCTATTATGTTTGAATGACCCTTTTCCATCCTGCATGGTGAGTGTATGTGCTTTGGGATCTTTCATGAGGCCCATATGTATGAGTTTTGTCTGCTCTTGTGTAAGAGACTCAATGAACTGAGCCAATGTAGGCATTTTCCAATTTGTTCCAAAAAGACATCTGCTAGAATGGAAATTGGAGACATATACAGTGTATTCTGGTCCTAGCTTGGCCAAGATTGTTAGAATAAGTTGTTTCTCTTGTGTAGACTTATCAATACCACATTCACCCAAGCTTAATAGCAAAGATTTAAATTTAGTAAAAAAATCTTGTATATTATCAAAACTTTTAGGGTCTAAGGTATTCAACTCTACATCAAGCATATTCCATCGCATCTCATCCTGCTTTCCAAAGAGTCATTCTAAGGTGGTCCAAATCTCGATTGGAGTCTTGCATGCAGCAACATGAAACCACAAATCAGTGGATATTAACTCAAGAAGTAGTCTCGTGGCCTCATCCTTACGGTTCACCCATCTCATCTTCTCAATCGCCGATGTAGGTTCTGTTTCTGTCACCATCGTCAAATTATACAATCATTTCCTTCTGAGTTGGATTTCTTCCTTCAGCTTCCAATCAAAATAATTGTATGGTGTGAGGATTACCACCAAGTTTAGCTATATAATAGTTGTCATATCTGTCTCTCCCACTAATTCCAAGAACCCCTAAAAATTTACTCTCAATCTGCAGGTGAAAAATTAAGAAATTAAGAATTCATATCAGTTTCAGGAGATGATCTTGCGACTTACTGTCTAAGCAAACGGTGAGGAATCTCTCCAAACGGTTGAAAACCCACTTCCAAAATGGGCTGATTTACTTTCTATGTGGGTCGTTTCCTCCACAACATAATATTTTGGGAGCAATGAATGTGGAAAGGTACGACCACAAATTCGTATCAGTTTCAGGAGGCTATCTTGCGGTTCACTTTCTAAGAAAACGGTAAAGAATCTCGTAAAACAGTTGAAACCCCACTTCTAAAATGGGCCGATTTACTTTCAACGTGGGTTGTTTCCTCAAAAACATAATATTTTGGGAGGAATAACTGTTGAAATTTATGACCACGGATTTAGCTCGCCGAAACTTCGATTTTCCTTATTCTTTGGCTTGTCTGGCTTGCTCCAAGAAGCATAGCTCTGATACCATGTCAGTATTTCATGGAAACCTACACAAGAGATATAGCTAAAACAAGTACAAACAAAGCTTATCAAGAAAGGAAGAGAGATTCAATATGAAAGAATGAGAAAATATATTCACACTACTCCAATGAGCTGATGATTGATACATAGATCACGATCAATATGATACAATGAATGAGTGGAACACACTCATATATAGGGCAAAGCATTCCATAATTAAGAAAATCAATCAAGTAGTTAGCTTTCCTTAGGAATGCATGCATGCATAATAGTGATGGTAAAAATAAAAAGTCTAAATAGAACTAGTTAGTTAACTCCCACTAAACTAGTGTGTCAAAAATAGAAATTTCTCCAACACCTTTGCAACGCGGAAAGATAGAAAACAACATGCAAAAAAAAACTAAGAATCCAAGCAATTTATACCATAGATTCAATTCCCGTAGGTTTGAGATTGAATCAATTTGCAAAGTATATTGCACCCTCTACATTGTCATTTAATTCCTCAAAAAAGTCTCTTTGGAAAGTCATGTGGAAAGTAGTACGAGTGTCAAACAACCATGCATCTCTCCAAGAAGCAAATGGAGTTTTGAACAAATCTCCATTTATGCCAATATTGCAACGAGCAATAACAAAATGAACCGATTCAAGAGATATACCTTTTTCTTCATTGTGTTCCTGTTGTTCTTTGATATTCTTCCATGGGATCCTATATGTATTTGCATTATGCCCATTCTTGCCACAACGAAAACAATGAAGATCAGATCTTTCACCTTGATTATGCCTACCCCTTGCTCATGAAATACTTCTTTCCACATCCTCTCTTATTACCTTCTCTAAGAAAATCATGTAATTGATTCTTCTTTTTTTAAGAAAAACACACAGTCTCTCCACAGTGGGATGAATTGTCTTCTTGGGTATTGAAAATTTCCTAGGGGTTGAAGGTTGGCTTTTAAATTGTTTTTTTATGGCCTTATCATTATGACTCATCATGACTCATTAGAGACACTTCCAAGTGCAAAGGATTTAAAACTTGATGCAAGACATCAAGAAGATCATTGTTGTCCGTCATAGTTACAGTATGATAGTCTTCATCTACATATGTTATAACAAACTATGCATATGAATAGAATAGGAAAAACTCGTAGATTTTAGATCTCATCCTAGTTAGGGAGAGGTCCAGATTGCCATCTTTCATTGCATAAGCATTGGATCTCCTCTTAGCAGTGTTATATTTTACCTTGATAACCAAAGCTATGATTGCTCCCAACAATTGCTAAAGCTAACACAAATTCAAAAGCAACGTAAAGAGAGTATATATTCAAGTATTCACGTGAGCCGCGAGATCAAATCACAGAGAAAGCAACGAAATTTGTAGAATTAGCTCTTCCCAGAGACTATCTTGAAACTTTAAGGCATATTCACAACGTCCATACAACCAACGACCATCAATGTAAGGCTATGCTGGCAATTAAGGTATTCCAATAGCCGAATTAGGATGAAAAAGGATGCAATTTGACCGTACTCAAGTTCTACTCACGCGGTCCTGTGAGCCGCGAATTGCACCGAGAGATAGCACCGCAGAGATGCGTTGGTTCGTCTCCCACTGTGGTCACTTTGTATGCAGGCACAATAAATACTGGAAGCAAAACCGTTCTATCTTCTTCAACTCGTATCTCCAAGACACACATTAAATCAACATATTAGGGTTTCCATGAAGAAAGGGATAGTTGGACGTGTGATATCTAAATTGGGTTTAGGATTTCTCATGTGCCGTCGGTGGAACCAGTTGTGTTGTATGGCTTATTGCTTCTTTACAAACACCTGGAAAATCATATGTTTCCTCAACATCGACGTGGTTGCTTGCAAATTCTGTGGCAGGTGTCCCCTATCCTCCACGATTTTAAAGACAAATCCTATATTTATAATCTCTGCATTATCCGACTTTGCCACCGCTACAACTTTATATGTCGATTGACGATGGTCCTCCCATGATTCCTTTGACCACAATAGTAATATGTGTTGAAGTTTTACTTATACAACTAGCAGTTATGATTCTTCTTTCATTATTATAATCATTTATCACATTAGTTGCATAAATAAGATTACTAAAAGAGAGGAAATCACAGAAACAATAAAGACACACAGAATATCCCGGGAAACCCTCATGGGGGAGAAAACCCAACAAAAAATTCCTCAATATAGATAGACCAAAGATCCAATAAAATATCCTCCTCTACTCTTTCACTAGGAAGAGTAGCATACCACTTTACCAAGAAATAACAAGAGATAGACCAAGAAACCCTCATTGACGTCACACTTAGTTGTAGTAGCAGTTCCTCCAAGACTTGCAGAAACAATAGAGACACACAGAATATCCCGAGAAACCCTCATGGGAGAGAAAACCCAAAAAAAATTCCTCAATATAGATAGACCAAAGATCCAATAAAATATCCTCCTCTACTCTTTCACTAGGAAGAGTAGCATACCACTTTACCAAGAAATGACAAGAGATAGACCAAGAAACCCTCATTGACGTCACACTTAGTTGCAGTAGCAGTTCCTCCAAAACTTGCACACTTCTTCATAGTTGCAGAGCTAGTGTGGTGAGTGTGTTCAAATGAGACATCATCCTCACATATAAGTACAAGTTGTGAGGTGGCGTTAGGGTTGTGACTCTTCACTTGGTGGAGCTGACTTCTCCTAGAAGTGGCTAAAACCACTTTACAATTACTAGGGTCCGACTTTACAAATACCACCATACAAATACATGTTGACCAATCCAAAAAATGGGATTTGGTCTTATACAAGACCCGACTTGATTAATCCACAAAATGGGATTTGATCTATACAATAATGACTCAAATATAAGTAGAATATTCTTCGAATTTACAATAATTCAACACTCCCCCTTAACAAGAAGGGTATTCTACTGACAACATTAATAACCACTGTCTAGACTCAATACATCATCAAGAAGAGGGGACATCGTCATCAACATCGGGAACATTGTCGGTCATATCTATAGGTCATCAAAAGTTTTTCTGATCATCAAGATTAGTAGAAACTGAACATCATCATCATCTGCATTGCGGAGTTGGAGTAACATCATCAACAACAACATAAAGCTGGAACATCAACATCAACAACACAAAGCTAAAACATCGACATCAATAGCACGAAGCTGGAATATCAACATCATCAACAAAATAAAGCTGGAATATCAACAACATCATCAACATGAAGCTAGAATATCAACATCAATATGTGGCAACATAATGAGGCAGGTGCATCAACAACATCTGTGGTACTCTGACAGAACGTCCTTATCGGACCTTCAGGATCTACCCAAGAATCATAAGATTCCATAGGATATAAAATCCTAACAAGCTACCACATGGTACTCTGACAGACCGTCCTTACTGGACCTTCGGGATTTGCCCAGGAATCATAAGATTCCCTAGGATATAAAATCCTAACTAAGCTACCACTACTGACCACAAATAGCATATACATGCATAGGTTCTCTGAAAAACCGTCCTTACTGGACCTTTGGGATCTGTCCAGGAATCATAAGATTCCATAGGATATAAAATCCTAACAAGCTACCACGTGGTACTCTGAAAGACCGTCCTTATCGGACCCTCGGGATCTGCCCAAGAATCATAAGATTCCCTAGGATATAAAATCCTAACTAAGCTACCACTACTGACCACAACTGACAGATACATGCATAGGTTCTTTGATAGACCGTCCTTACCGGACCTTCGATATCAGCCCAGGAATGATCAGTCCCCTAGGATATAAAATCCTAATTGAGCTACCTGTTGTTTTTCAGGATACAATAGTATCATCAACATCACTCCCCCTTTCAAGGGAGGTCCTTTTGGACTACACCAAGTTTGTCTCGGAAGTACTCAAACTTTACACGAGGCATAGGCTTAGTCAACACATATGCAACCTACTCATCTATGCCAACATATTGGAGATTTACAACTTCCTTCTGCACCATGTCACAAATGTAGTGATACCAGATCTCTATGTGCTTCATATTATCATGGAACACTGAGTTCTTTGTCATCTTTATGCAACTCTGGTTATTACATAAAATCATGGTAGCTTCCATCTCCAGATCGAACATACCTGTCAACAACTTCTGAAGCCATATGGCTTCACAATTGGCAGAGCATGCTGCAATGTACTCCACTTCCGTCGTACTGAGAGAAATACTGGATTGCTTCCTGCTTTTCCATGAAGTCATGACTAACCCCAAACTGAAACAATATCATGAAGTGATTTTTCTATTTGAAGCACTTCCAGCCCAATCTGAATCAGTGTATCCATACAATTTGAAGTCACAATCTCAAGTATAATAGAGGCCATAGTCCAATGTACCCTTAATGTATTTCATCACATGCTTTGCAACTACAAGGTGAACACATATGGGCTTCACCAGATACTAACTCAAGGTGTTTACATCAAAGCATATATCTGGTCTGGTATTCGTCAGATACATCAACGAAGCAATCATTTGTCTGTATAGAGTATCAAACAATAACTTTAGATTCATCTCCATAGGAGTGGACATGGTTCTATAGTCCATCATGTCAAATCTCTTCAGAATTTCCACAACATATTTTCCTTGACTAAGGAAAATCTCTTTTGGGCTCTGCCATACTTCAAGAGCTAAGAAATAGTGCATCGGGCCTAGGTCCTTCATTTCGAATTCAATGACAAAATTCTTCTTACAATCTGTGATGAGATTTTCTTCATTTGTCAAGAATAAGTCATCCTTATATAACAACAATATAACTGGTCCATCATTCTCAATCTTGAAGTAAAGGTTGGGATCAACTTTACTCTTGGTAAAGCCCAAACTCATCAGAAAAAATATCAATCCTGCCATACCAAGCTCTTGGATCTTACTTCAACTTGCTCAACTGCAACTTAATCTTCACAATCATGTGCTATCTCTATGTGCTTTCTACAAAGCACTATCTGCCTCATTGCCTGAGAGTATGTCCTCTACTCTCTCTGCATTTTTTCCTCTGGGACTGGGACTCTGCACATGCAGTTTTTCTGAAGTTGAGAATGATTGCTCCCTTCCCACTGTAATTGTTTCATTATGAGATTAGATCCTCTACTCTATCACGGCAACGACTTCATCTGAAAATGAGAGTGGCTCAATAAATGATATTGAAAGTAGCTCTTCTTCTTTCATGGAGGTAACTCTATCTGTTGTAGTCATGTCTCCATGGCCTGACTCATGTACTGCACCGACTGGCACTGGAGATAACTCAATCTCAAATACAGGGATTACCACACCTACTCCCTCTGAATCTCATACTATGGCGACTTCTTTTAATGAATCATGTTAGTTCTATATATACTTTTTTTATTACTGGAGCAAATGTCTCATCATAGTCTTCTCCCTCTTACTGGGAGAATTCTCTGTACACAAATTAGGCTTATGCATCTCTATGAATGGTCTTGGGGAGGCTGCTCCTCCTTACTGGATCGTGAGGGTTGACTCCCCTTGAACTATAACTCCTTCTGAGCTGGTACTTGGTGGGGCCGCCTACTTCACCACTAATGGAGCCATATTCTTCTCATGATATGGTTCATCAATGCTATATGGCTTTTCATCCTGCAAAGTGTCACAGGACCATATTGGTCTCTTCCTGGTTACTACAATGGTTCTGGGTAGGCCCTTCTGGCTCTACTAATTTATTTTTCTTCCTCTGAGCCTTGATTTCTTTCGAGTCTACAAAAACTTTAGAGTTTATGCAAGATTTACTTGGTGTTGAATACCAAGTCTTAATATGAAAAGTTGAGTCAGAATTCAAACGAATTATGCTTCCTGTCAAGGTGGATCCATTGACCAAGTCTAATGTGAGTTCTATTCTAATGTTTTTCCATCTTTGGAGCCTTATGCTCCTTACAATTTGTCTCCATACGAGATGTTATGTATCTAGCAAGACTAGCTTCTTCTTCTTCTTCTTCTTCTTCTTCTTCTTCTTCTTCTTCAGTACATGGATGTATACAATCATGTATACAACTTGGATAATCTACTCCATGTCTCATCTAATATGTTTCCTCCTGCAACCGTCACTATATCTCCCTCAGGGTTGTCACGTGTGACCTTCTTGGAAAAAGAACAAGGGAGAAATAACAGACAAAAATAATACTCTTTATAATAATAAAAAAATAATAGTGAGAACAATCGTCACAGTAGCTCCTTTAGAGCTGTCACTTGTGACCTGCCTGAAAAAAGGGTAAAAAGTAAGAAATGCAATAATAAGGAATGAGAGAAACACTCTTCTAGTGTTGTGATGAGTCATTCCTCCATGGTAACCTGGAAACAAAACAAAAAGTTTCTCCTAGAGGAGATGTTAGTTATATCTAGTAAATGATTACAGTAAGCATTTATCTCAATAGTGCTCACATGTTGCCAAGTATTGAATAATAAAACTTTTCAAAGATTGCTATCACAACTATAGTGTTTAGCAGTTATCAAACTTGATATGTGTAAATTTGAATCTTATTAATCAATCAAACCTAGAACCTAGAGTCTTGTCCTCACGAATGTGTGTGTTGCTTTTCTCCCGAGTCTCCTTCACTCAAGATGATAAGTATTTTCTTCAACCTGTCCTTTGTACTAAGACAATAAGATATCTTGATAGAAATTTGAGTTAGGGAATAAACTCTATAATCTCAATTTTAATCAATCTAATACTTTGACTTTAATTTTGACCAATGGTTAGTATGATAACTTCAACAGATCAAAATGCAACCTGGATATTCATAAGATCACAATAATTCCATAACAAGTAGAGGGATATCAAAGTAATCAAACCTGGGGTGCATAGTTCCTCTAAATGTGTTGGATTTGTGATCATTTTGGATCTATGACTGTTTCTTAGACAAAAGATCATTTCTCCTGCAAGTACCCTTTAAAATAATGATACAATTTAAATATATGTAAGTACATACCTTTGACAATATCAACAGGTGGTGGCACCATCTAGCAGCAACGAAAATAAATAAAAAAACCTTTAAAACTTCAAAGGCGTTGCAACTTGTAATTTAAAGGTAGATGGAGATTTGCTAAGGTGCACTAGGACAATAAAAATCAGTCCCAACACTTCACAAAAACTTTTGCTGCAACTGGTATTGCAGCTAGTGTTGGCACTGCAACTGGTGTTGCAACTGGCATGAAGGAACTGGAACAAAGGAACTGACACTACAACTGCAACTGATACTGCAACTGCAGCTGCAATTGCAATTGCAACTGGTACTTCAACTACAACTTAGGGTTTTATGAGGAAACCCTAATTTTCCAAACTTCAAATTTTGGAACTCTGATCTAGGGACTAGATACGCCCACCTAAGGCGAGCTCCTAGATGTGGTTACTTTCTCCAAGGTCCTCATTAAACAAGGAAAACGTCACACTTAGTGTTTATGCAGAAACCCTAATTTTGCAGTAGCTTCAATACTGAAAATGAATCTTGGGGAGGGTGCGCTGAAGCTAGCCACTTCTTATAAATTGTGAATTGATCTCTTCCAGGCTTGCTCCGATACCATGTTGAAGTTTAACTTATACAACTAGCAGTTACGATTATTCTTTCATTATTATAATCATTTAGCACATTAGCTGCATAAAGAAGATCACTAAAAGAGAGGCATCACAGAAACAATAGAGACACATAGATTATCCCAGGAAACCCTCATGGGGGAGAAAACCCAACAAAAACTTCCTCAATATAGATGGACCAAAGACAGAACATAAGATCCTCCTCTACTCCTTCACTAGGAAGAGTAACACACCACTTAACCAAGAAATACCAAGAGATAGAACAAGAAACCCTCCTTGACGTCACACTTAGTTGCAGTAGCAGTTCCTCCAAGACTTGCACAATTCTTCATAGCTGCAGAGATAGTGTGGTGAGTGTGTTCAAATGAGACATCATCCTCACATATAAATACAAGTTGTGAGGTGTTGTTATGGTTGTGACTCTTCACTTGATGGAGTCGACTTCTCCTAGAAGTGGCTAAAACCAC
>ML807407.1:181413-191653 GCA_009831015.1 Picea engelmannii
AGAAGTTTCCTCAATGTTTATGCTCAGAATGTGGTGAAGTCTAGAAACCATGCATCATTGCAGAGATTAGAGCCGAGAGCTTAATGTAGCGAGTAGAAGTGACATGTTTGTTGGCTTTTGAGCAAAGCAACTTTCTTAGACTCGGATAAAGTAGTAGTTTGAAGGGAGATTGCTAACCAAAATAACAGATACTAGATACACTTCTAGATAACAGGCCGATGATTGTCAACATAATTACAATAAAATGCCTCCACATTTTTTTTCCCGTAGAAAAAAAACCTTTATATTCCATAAGCAGAAATATACATGTTACAATCTTTCGCTTCAGCCTTTGCAAGCCTTTTCATTCAAACATAACTTTTCGTTCAAAAAGAACCTGTCTCCCTTCTATTCGTTGATACTTTTTTGTTCTTTAAAAAAACTTTACAGTCCACAACTATCTCTTCTTTGTCACTTAATTCAAAACTCCCCCCAAAAAAACTTCAGCATTTACTTTTTTTGCCAGCTAAAGGCGGAACTCCATAGCTTTAGTTTCCACCCCTTCAAAGTACTCATAGTACCCAAAGGCTCGTCTATGTAACTGAAGAACTTCCTTAGAAAGCTCATCCACCTTGACATTGAGTTCTCTCAAAACATGATGAAAAGAAAGCCATTCAAAGGATGGAAAGGCCATCTTGATGTCTCGCAGTATATTTTCCAAATTAACATTTTGGATTTCTAGTTTTCCTTGTGCCCATTCGATTTCCAATTTGGAGTCCCCCATAACCTGCAACTTTTTAATGTCTTTCTGCGTTTTCATCTCCAAAAGGGTCCACATCGCAATTAGCTCTACCCTATTATTGGACCCCTGGCCCGGGGCATATCTGATTAAATGTAATGATTCTAGTTAATGAACAAAACAACTCCAACTCCACATGAAGGAGGGTGCCCTTGACTGGCCCCATCAAAATATCCCCATGGGATATCATAGTCTAAGGTGGGAAGAATAGGAGTACGTTTCTTATAGGCTTTGGGATCTTCTTTAAAATAAAAAGCTGGGTTAAGCATAATTGCTACAATAACCTTCGGAGGGAGCCATTTGTCTTTAAAAATTGTTGAGTTGCAAGCCCACTATAAGTTTGAAATCATGATACTTGGTAGACCTGAATAAAGCTTCATTGCCTTGTCCTGGACCCAAACCCTATTGCATTCTTCCAGACTTTCCTTGTTCCATTCAACCCTGGATTTAAATTTTTCTTTGACCAGCTTTGCAACCTAGCCTGCATAGGGACAAAAGAAAAAAATATGAGCAACTGATTCCTCGTTACCAAAGAAAAGTGTGCAGTAATTAGGGCCGCACCAACTCCTTTTCACACCATTATCCCAAGTAAAAAGTTTATTATTCATGGCTAGCCAGAGAGAAATTTTTCAACTTAAAGGAGCTTTTCTTTTCCACAATGTTTTCCACCACCATTTTGGGTGAACTTGGAGTCTTTCTTCTTGCCAAGCTTTGTATCCAAGTTTCCTTGTTAAGGACCCTTCCTTCTGGTTATAGGACCATCAAAGAGTGTCGGAGGACTCATCGTCTAGTAGGACGATTGTTTCACACAACCTCAAAATATACGAGTCCCATTCTGCATGAAATTCTTGCGGTAAGCCTAAATAGATTGAATCTCGCCACCCCAAGCTTCCTCGTATCTGAGGGTCCCCTAAATGAATATTGTGTAAGTGGAAAAGATTGAGGTTTTTGAGAAATTGGACCACAGGTTTCAAAAGGTTGAAATTGTCCCCTGCTCCAAGCCAAGGGTCCTCTCCTAATCGTATGTTATTTTCATTACCAATTTTCCAAACGGTCCATTTTCCCACTAATGGGAAGGATTCCACTAAGGCTTTCCACGTGATAGAATCCTTAGAGGGTTTCACTGGCAGACGAAACCATTCCACTATAAATAAATTAGCGAAATATTTTGAGTGAAAAATTCTTGACCAAAGGGAGTTCCCTTGCGAGAGGTGCCAAAGGTTACGACTTGCTAGTGCACGTGCAAAGGGATGAATATCTTTGGTCCCCAACCCCCAAGGTTTTTTGGCACAACGATGGAGGATCAACTAGCCAAATGGACACCCCCCGTGGAATTATGGCTTGCCCACAGGTATCTACAACTTATCCCCCTTAATTTATTCATAATTCCTTTGGGAATAGCCACTATGGAGTTCCAATAGACAAGGATACTTTGCAATACTAATTTAAGCAGTACTAGGTGGCCTCCTATGGATAAGGTTCTATTAAACCATGAGGAAATCCTTACTTCCACTTTGCGGATAAGCCATCCCCAATCGTTTTTTTTTTGTATTGATTAGATTTTAAATAGAATCCCAAATATTTAATTCCTTCTTCAAGGCCTTTCATCTGTGTTGGGATTAAGTTCAAGGAGTTTGATTCTGCTTTCGAGCAATTGTTAAGAACAAAGCAAGATTTATCTGGATTGATCATCATCCCCATTGCTTTGCAATATGAATCCATGATTCTTTTGAGGTTTGACACATCTAAAAAGCAGTCGTACACACTACAAAGTACATCATCTACAAAGAGGAGATGAGAAACCCTCTCTGATTCTGATACCCTTCTACCTCTCAATGGACCATTGGAACAAGCTTCTTTTATCATTTTGCTTAGAGCTTCTGCTATGAGGAGAAATAAGAAGGGGGGAAGTGGGAAACCTTGGTGCAACCCCCTTGAAGGTCTAAAAAATCTGGAGGGGGATTCGTTAATCAAGACTGCGAAGGACTCGCTTTGAAGGCATCCCATTATCCAATTCACTGTTCTTATGCACATGCCCATTTGTATAAGAACCATCCTTAAAAAGGTCGAGTTGACCCTGTCATATGCTTTTGATCGGTCCAATTTTAAAATGGATTCTTTTAGATTGTTCCTTTTTACCGAGTGGAGGACCTCTTATGCAATCGCCACTACACCATGTATTTGTCGATTTTGAAGAAAATTGAATTGTTCTTCTCCAATAATTACACTCATCAAGGGTCTTAGCCGTCGGGCTATAATTTTAGAGATTAGTTTAAAAACAACTTTACAACATGAAATATGTCTATAGTCCTTGAACGTTTCAGAATTTTGTTTCTTTCAGTGTGAGACACGAAAAATTTGCATTTAAAGGGCAATAAACCTTACCTTATCTTTGAGATTCTCTAGCCAAAAGGAGCAGATCATATTTCAACAAATCATAGAAGGATTTAAAGAACTCTACGGTAAATCCATTCAGGCTTGGACTTTTACCATTCTGCATAGAGGAGAGGGCTCGTTTCAACTCTGATTTTGTTACCTCTTCCTCTAAGAACTTGTTCATTTCTTCAGAGAACACAGGCTGGAATTTGGTAACTACCTCCAATATCTCTTGAATAGGACATCCCCTAGGAGCTTAAAAAAGATTTTCAAAACTCACGCTCTTGATTTTGCTTTTTCTCAAAAAGAGCTAACCATTACTCATGTTTCCGTATTGATTTTCCAAATGGTGTTTACATTTCTACGATGGTTAGTGTAATGATGAAAAAAATTTGTGTTATTATCTCCGACTTGTAGGCAAAGTTCTCAACTTTTTAGGCACCACTCAACCTCTTCTTGTTTCAACCATTCATTTCTTTTATTTTCCAAACTTTTAAGTTCCTCTAGTTGCGCCTGGTTTAGAGCCCCATCATTCACCTCAGAAAGGTCCGAGAAAGTTTCCCTTAGATCTCTAGAAGCTCCTTTTGCCTATTGGATTTCCAACTCGGAATCCACTTTTTAGTAGTGGCTTTGGTGTGCTTCAGGTTTACTTAAAATTGCACCATAAAGGGTTCAGAAGAGTCACGATTTAGCCATATCCAAGAGGACGCTACTAGCTTTCTAAAGTCCTCCTCAACCAACCAATCCGGGTTAATTTTAAGAGGCGCAGGAGGCGAATACATTTTTGAACTCCAAAAAATAGAAATTGGATGATGGTCAAAGCTTCCCCCTTCTTCGGTTTTTGCCTTAAATCTAAGTCCCAGGTCCATTAGTTTTTCATAGATAAGGAAGCGGTCCAGTCTCTTGGCTACAACATCATTCCCCATTCTAAAGTTTCTCCGGGTAGGGGAGAGTTTACAGGCTCTAGGTCGACCAAGCTTTCTGCCTCCAAGAAGGAAAGGAAAAAACCTTTATGTCTATCCTCTGAAATATCCCTGATCCAACTGATCTGGATATTTACTACGGATCTAGTGCTCTGTCTCATATATCTGATACTCTGGGGGTTTCTGGATGTGTTTTATCTTTAGATATGATACTCTGGGGGTTTCTAGATGCGTTTTAGTTATGTGCTTGAGATGTTTGTGGTATTTGCATGTGCATGCTATACATTATGGTTTAAACAATTATATATATGATGCATACGGAAATAAGGAACATCAACCGCCCAATAATATGTATTATGATATTCAAGCATGGAAATACAATTAAATACTGGAAATGTAGAAGATAGTCATTAGTTAGATCTCATGGGTCGTCACTGGAATACAAGCAAACAACATAAAATACCTATGATCAGAAGATGAAGGCAGATTTGATGCATGCATGGATAAATCGACAAAATCGACGGTTTTGGAGAAGCACGGTGACCGCTACAAACTGGAAAACTCATCTCGAAAGGTATACCCATCGGAATGAGATGGAAACTATCCCAATAGAAGTGCCCTGGCCTCTAGAGTGATCCTAGTGGCTGTCAGATGGCAGATCTGTCCTTTGATGCTTTAGATCTCGTCCCCTGGGAGTTTGCGCACCTCCTGGTCTCTCTGGATGTGTTCAAATGATTCCACCAACGGAATCGGCTGATATAGGACTCAAAATGTTCACCCCAACAAATGTGGAACTAGGTCGGAAGGGTTTCCCCATATCTGCTCTGATGCTCTGTCTATAACCCCATCTGTCCTTCCAAAAGAGGTGTGCCCTAGATGGTTGAATGATGCGCTATGAAGGATTCCACCGTTCGAATCTGATGGGAAGTGGCTCAATCTATGCGCCCTCGCTGGATCTCAACTGGGTCGGAAGGAAACTACAATCCGAGCTATGATCTTGTGAAGCTACACAAACCCTCTATCTGACCTTATGCCCTCACTGGCTGAGTTGTGCAACACTGCAAAATGGATACTCCTGAATAGCACGGTGAAATACCTGGATGGTATCTCCGATGGGCTAAGGTGTGTCTCTCAACACCGAAACCGATCAATGGTGGTGGTTTCCTCCAAAAATCTACAAAACAGTAGAATTTGAATCTCTTCCTCCTCTGGGAACTCTCAACATCAAATCATAACAATGCATAATCAAGAATTAGGTCGAATTCCTCCCTTTGTACTCCTCTCAATCTAATTCACCATTGACCTCACTTAAGCTAGGCGCTTTTCCTCCTAAGGTGAGTAATTAATTAATTAAGCCCCCCCTTTGCACCTTTTCGTTCTAATTCTTCATTGACTTAGGCTTAAGTGATTTTTTCTATGCTTTTTGGCTTAATTCAACGTTTAGCCACCAAATCACCCTTATTTCTCCTCTTTGTTCCCTATTTGTGCCTGACTATAGTCTACGGGAACATATAGACTACTAAGTCACTCCTTGTTGGCCTACTCTTGGGAACGGGACATCACAGTCCTCCCTTCCTGAGATTGCTTGTCCTCAAGCAACATCAATCCTGGGTGCTGCAGAATATGCTCTCCCTCCCATGTGGCATCCTCCACTGGAAGACCCTTCCATCTAACCAAGGAAGACCCTTCCATTTAGCCAAGCACTCCCTGATGACTCTGCTTCTCAACTTGTGCTCTCTCGGCTCGAGCAACTCTTCCGACACTAGCTCCAACTGACCCTCCTCATCCAAGGGTGGCAACTCCTCTGAAATGTTGATCTGTTGTCCCACGACATTTTTAAGGAAAGAGACGTGAAATACTTTATCGATCTTTCTACCCTTCGGTAGCTCCAGCTCATATGCCACCTTGCCTATCCTCCTGATGACTCTGTATGGCCCATAAAACTTTGTCTTCGGCTTCTCTGCTCCGCTCCTCTTCAAGGAGGATTGTCTGTATGGCCGTAATCGCAGAAAAACCAAATCCCCTACCTCAAAGTTGCGCTCGACTATATGCCTATCTACATAGATCTTCTGCTGGTTCTGAGTTGTCTGCAAGTTCTCCCTCACTGCATGTAGAATCCTTTAACTCTCCTCCACCCAATCTTTGGCCACCAGGACCCTGCTGTCTCCAAAGACAGTCTCCACAAAGGAGGGTGCATTGTACCCATACAATGCTCTGAAGGGTGACATACTGATAAACATATGGTAAGTCGTGTTGTAGCAATACTCACCCAAGTGCAACCATCTCAACCACGTTCGTTGTTTCCCTCCCACATAGTTCCTCAGATACCCCTCAACCCATTTGTTGACAATCTCTGTCTGTCCATCTGTCTGTGGGTGGTTATTGGTACTCATAGATAGCTCAGTGCCTATCAACCTGAAAAGCTCCTGCCAAAACACGTTGATGAAGCGCCCATCTCTATCACTGACTATCTGCCTGGGTACACCATGCAACCGGAATACCTCCCTGAAAAATAACTCTACTACCTGTATGGCCTTGTAGTCCATGGGTATGGCAAAGAAATGTGCAAATTTGGTCAACCTGTCGACCACCACCAATATACAATCCCTGCCCTGCACTCGAGGAAGGCCTTTTTGCCGTCCTAATACACACTTGCAAACGTGAGCAAAGTCCAGCTCACTTAGTGTGTCCTTGGAGGCACAATGCCTAGGTTCACAGTCCACACTGTTACCTTGACTGGAACCTCTTCCTTCTAGGCTTACTCCTAGGGAAGCCAAGGGGGGTAGACCCTAGTTACTAGATTTGATTTAACCTTTATGTTCTAGGAGTTGGTTTTAATTTGTTAAAAGGCTAAGGGGAAATACTAGCCTAAGATGTTAAGGCAGCAAATGCAAAGTGAAATTTTATCTATATGACAATCAACCCTTTCCCTAAGTCAACTATGACTAGTACCTAATGTTGGGCAAGGGGTCAACTAAGTTTGAGGGTGTTCAATTACAAAATGTTTACAAGTAAAATAAGTTGAAAACTACCCCACAAACTAATAATTACAATTATTTATACAATGAAAGATAGATGTTACAAATGTACAAAGATACAAAGATACAATATATGAAAGTTTAGGAGATAATCAAAATGAGATCAACACATGAGCCAAGCATGCCCCAAAGTGATGCCTCTCCACGTGGGATACTCAACTCCTTCTTGAATCACACCACAAGAGCAAATAAATAAAGATATATGAATGTGTTAACTTCAAATGCTCATAAAAAACTTAGGACAATTGGAGAGATAAACCATAAGATTGTAAATAAAAATCTAAAGATATGAAGTTCTTGCAATAGGTGTGTTCCTAAACATACATCTAAGTTCCCCCAACACACAAGGATTATCTATGCAACTAGGTGATTAGGAAGTTTCTTAAAAGTTAAGTAAATTTTATTTCCCTCCCCCTAACTATGTTTGGATCTTCAAGCTTCCTCTTCCCTTGGCCAAATAACTGTCGGGTGCTCAATATAGTAAGGCAACGAGGCCCACCCTAGCTTCCCAAATCAGCCCTGACAGTGAGAGTACTTCTCGGAAAGGATCCCCTCCTGGAGGATCACGGGACGGTCCCTCGCCACTTCCTTCCATTGTTTTCCTCAAGCCCGTTTTAGATGGTGGAGATGGCTGAATAAAACTATCCTAAGTTGTTTAAAAAGTTATTATGACTCGCGGATGAGTCTTTAGGTGTGTTTGGTGTATTTTAGGAGTGTTTTAGGTGTCCGAAAATTACATTTTTAGCCCAAAACTGAAACTGAAAACTGCTTGAAAATGAAATGCTATGAGTGTGTTGCAAAATGTAAAGATAATGACCATAAACACATTCAAAAGATATGAGAAAGCTGAACTATTCCATCATCCATTTACTTAGCCACATGTGAATATAAACTTGAAATAAAGAGCAAGTAAATGAGAAGAACAACTTGTCAACAATTATAGCAAATGAGAAAATATAAAATCACTTAACCATGTATGTTGTTGCATATGTGAAATATGTTAAGTGAAATAAATGCTTGCTGAAAATAGAGATCTATGTCCTACACCATTTGTATGTCCATGAACAAAAATGAAATTATGAGAATTATTAGTGCCCAAGAAATGAGATTGCTTTAAAAATAAACTTTAAACATGTAATCTATTTCATCTAAGACATCATGCTTTAAAGTACGAAATATTTGCAAGAAATGGAACTTAAAGCATGTGAATATAAATGAGCCTTAAGGGCTTAACTAAGATGACAAGATATAGATGATTAACTAAAGCATGTTAAACCGTTTGAAACATATAAACCATCAAATATCTAATGCATCCTAGCCATACGATTTTGGGGGTGACTCTCCCAAGGTGTAGGTAATTGTTATTAAGCAAAACTTAAAAAATGAAGCAAACCACTCACAATGGCCAAGGTGGAGGCAAGCCTACCATTGTTGGCCAAAGAGGGTTGGAAAAATAAAAAGATTATGAAATTATTAGACAAGCCTACCACACAACCTTGTCCTAATGACAAGTGGGGAAATGAAATAAAAAATTTGCTGAAATGAAAACTAAACTAGTCCAACGATTTTGGGGGGTTGGCTTGGCCAATCACACTCCCAAGGTGTAGGCAACTAACTACTTACAGAAAATAAATTTACAATGGCTGAAAATTACAAGTAAAATGCAAGCTTCAAGGGAACTTCCCGGGGGCTTGCTACAATGCTAGAAAAATAAGAGAAAATAAAGGGAATTTTACCCACTTATTGTGGCAGCTTTTGTTGTGTTGTATGGCTGAATTTGAGCAGCATATCCCCTTGTTTCTGGTAAGAACATGTAAAAATCAGCAAACAAAAGTTTGCTGGAAATGCTGCACAACACAACAAAGTTAAGAAAAATTTCTGTTTTTTTACGCAGAAATTTTTCACATAAAATCTCCAAGTGAAAACTGAAAATATATGACCTATCTAAGATGGTTATTAAATTGAAATGTATGATGAAATGAAGCAGAAATATAGGACTAAGCAAACTAGGAGTTTAAGTAGAAGTTGAGGGAAGACTCCTACTTGAGGCTTTCCCAACAATCCCTTAAAATGAACCTGCAAAACTTGAGACAAGAGTGAGCATAGAATAGATAATGTGTATGGATAAACTAACTACTTGAAATACTTCTAAGAAACTAGCTACCCAACACAAATAAATCAACAAGACTACTCTTTGCTAATCTACCCAAATAAAATACTTTATTCAAGATCTATTCAGCACAAACCACGTGACTTCAAATACCACAATATCCCCTCATGTGAAGAATGCAACCAGAATACTCTTGGTGATCCAAAAATCCTCCAAAGTTTTATTAATCCAAGTGAGAGTGTTGCAACAACAAGTGGCTCCAAGACTCTCAAGAGCATATGAGTGAAATGACAAGATGGCAAGAGCAAGAGAGAGATGAAATTTCAGTATAATAACACTAGCTCAAAGAATGGTGAGTTGGGAGTGAGGAGAGAGATCTATTTATACTTGGAGAGACAAACCTACCTCTCTTGGATCAATGCCAAGTGTCCACCACTAAGCATAAGAGTAGATATCAAGGCTAGGGCACAACATCTAGGGTTTGAAAGCTAGATGTAGGGTGTAGAAAAATGTAGGAGGTGTTGGGATCAAGAAAAGAGGCGTGGGAGGCCTTGAGATTGATGCCAAGAAAGTTGAGAGGTCTCAAATAATTTTTAAAAAATCATTTGTGGAGTTTCTAGAAGAGGGGGGCGTAACTCCTCTTGGAGGGGGCAAAAAAAAGGTGAAAATGAAGGAATGGAGGGGGATTAATGAGAAAAAAAGAGTGGGATCATCCTAGGAGGTGATGTGGGGATCAAAAGGAGTCATAATTTATGAGAGGGAGCCCCAAATAAGTCACAACAACCTCCACCAAGGAAAAACGTCAATCCCCCTAGGGGGGCATGATTTTTTAGTGTAGAAAGTGGGTAAGGGGTTAGAATAGTTTGGAAAATGTTGGGAGGGTTAGGTAAAGTCTAATATTGCTCTTTTCCACCTTCAAACTAATCCATTAACTCTTTTTTACAAAAATTACAAAAATGACTTAGCAATTAAAATTGTTGTTTTGACTGACTTTGACTCCGGGTGGACAAATGCA